>ML180428.1:0-15537 GCA_004369135.1 Dendrothele bispora CBS 962.96 | reverse complement strand
GATGTTTGGATGCCAGGCGTTCAAACGTTCACTTTTTATAAACACTAATCAAGATACTTATCATTTTTCAGCCGCAAAAGTGTCTCAGTACACTCTGCCTATGATATATTTTCCCAATACTTACGACCGCACAAGGCTCAATATGTTTGAACGTTTCCCGTCGTTGTTGCTGTACAAATAATCATTTGTACGCAGACTCGAATAATCAACTTTATTCTCGACAATGTTGAGCTTGGAATTATCGCAGAAGTAAGTTGATCCGGCTTAGATACCCGCAATTGAGTATCGCCACTGACATTCCAACATCTTGAAATATATGACGAATTATGAAATGGCTGGCTCTCCGCAATTGATGAGAGGACTCTTTTTCAATTCTGGTGAAAAGCTATTCGGACCCCTGTTGTCTCTCTACTTGCCTGCCTAGATCAGTTTTAATTGGCCAAGAAGGAAAGTCTGGCGTGTCCGGACAAACGGTGATTCTATTCAAACCTGTTGTGCGATTGTGGCGTACTGCTTATTTCGAACGTTTGACATGGTACAGACAAGTAAACATAATTGGATGGTCCGCAGCGTAGCCGTGAGGTTTTCGTGGTTGGGAAGTTGGAACTCCTTCGTCAATTTTGGCATTTTCTCCTCCCATCAGATGTTGGCAGGTATTCACTTTTGTATACACAAATCGGAAAATCATGTTTCAGCCCGAACATTACCTCAGTATTACACAATACGTTTGAACAAAATTTCCCGTCGTTTTTGCTGTACAAATAATCATTTGTACCCCATCTCCGATAATCATTTATTCTCGACAATGTGAGCTTGGAACTAGGTTCTTTGTGATGAAAATTGCTTAGAATCATATGCATATACATGCTCTACACTGCTAATTGCCTCGAACGCCGCCTCAAGGGATAGACATGGATACAAAAATGATGCGATTCCTGAGATTTTCATGTACTGCAATGACTTGCTCAAGATGCCACGACCTGTTGATAAAGGTGTAGACATCTATATCGGTTCCGCATTTTATGTTCAGTTTTCTTCCCGTACTTGCTGGACGATAGTTACCGTAAAAAATCAGTGAGTTTTTCAACCCTTTCGAGTCCCTAGGTTTCTTTGGTCGCCGATTTCCGTGCGATGCCGCCCGCATCTACTTTGGGCGTCAATCTGTCTGCAAAACATATTGGTGACATATTGTTTACCTGAACACTTTACTTATGTATGTGCTTTTAGTCAATGACCAGTGACTCTTTGCGTAATTGATCATTCGATTACTGGGCACGGAAACTTGCCTGACGCTCTATGATGGTATAGAATTCTGACTCATACTTGTCCTCTGCATTCGTTTCCGCTGTCTTTTTTGTACTGATGGCATTTTTTTTTAACTTATTCAGAAATTCAGATTCAATACTCATGTTCCTTAGCATTTGGCTGGTTCCAAATCATCACGAGTTCGCATAGCCCAATTGCTTGAGACCCTACAACTTGAAGGGCCGGCATACCTACTTTAGTAAGCTGAAAAGTCATCGGACCCGGTAACTTGTCTGAACCTGAAGATGCTGCATATCTCTGACCTCATGTTGTTCTGAAGTTTGTATGACTTGACGTTTTCTTGAAGCTGTTATTAATTAAACAGATGACACCTCTCGGTGAATCCAAGTCCGAATCTGGCAAATCTTTGAGTTTCCGCTGAAACTTTTCGTAACTAGGCCAAATAAAGTTGTCGTGATGTCGCTTGCGCCATGACGTTTCGACTGTGGCACGTTGAAGAGCACACCATTACAACAGTTATACATTTCTTTTCTGTTTTATTCATGAATACGCGGGATTAACCCCAGATCTAGGAACCCCACATATATCACTTGCCGCGCCTTGCACACCTTTTCGCCCAAACCAATCTGTCGCCGAGCGATTGCATTATATATCTTACGTATTTGGCCAGTCGTTGTAGAAGTGGGTAGCAGTTGTGGAGTACATGCACCGCATATAAAGTCATGATGTGAGGTGTACGTTGTATCCTTTCTTTCCCTTCCTTTTCTCCTGCTAAGTTGCGTACTTCTCAGTCAATTTGAGGAAAGCTTTGCTGCGAGCCGCCTCTGTGTCTCAAACGTCAGTATAAACACCACGATGAATAAAATCGAGGAATACACGGACTGGTATACAACCAATGTAAGTAACGATTCACGAACTCTATCCCAAGTTGTCTCACTCAAAATTTCTTGGTTTTACAGTATGTAGGACTTGCGGGGTTCACTGCACTAGTCTGGGATCACATGTTAACATTTTCTTCCGAGGTGGTGTTAATTCTATCCTCTAATCCTTCGCATTATCTAAAGTCCGACTTCTTAGGTCGAGCTTGTATGGAAACCGATCCGGAATGGAGAATGGAAGCCTCGTAAGCCTTTCCCCGACATGATATCACTGCATAAGATTGACCAAATTGGCATCCAGTCTTGATACTATTCTTGATAGTGAGTCTAAGTTACTAAATATAGACTGTAACTCCTGAACACCGGTACCTGCGTGGCAAAGAATCGTTATTTGATACCTGCAGGATTCATCTTAAATCTTTACGGTGAGCATTCAATCTTTCTAGCTTATCTATATCTGATTTAACTTGATTCCCTCCTGAAGCTTATCTTTCACCCACATTGAGCTTAGACGTAAGTTGTAAACATAAATAATTGCCCTTATGCTGAATGGAGGCACCGCTTCAGGGAAGATGTCAGCATTTTGTTAGGTTTGAAGGTGCATTGACAATGGTCGGGATAGATATTGTGGCAATGATGATGTTCATTCGGTAAGCTTTGTATTGTCATCCCGAGATTGGAGCACAGGTCTTATCCATCGTCAAATAATCCCTGATTCTAGGATCTTTGCATTATACCATCACAACCGTCGAGGAGTTATCATTTACGGTGTAGCTTTCCTACTACTAGTGCAGATTGCAGTGAATGCATGGTTGCTAACGTTGGGCGAAGGTACGGTTCAGAGTTACTTATTGTACAGCATTCCTTGGTCTCATTATTCTCGCACTATATCAGCGGTTCCGCATCAGTACGGCGTCGAAGGTATGACTCTAATTCAAGCAATTCAAATGGGCTCACAATCGTCCATTTTTTACTGGCAGCCTGCACTATGATATTCACGAACGTTGGCTCGTGAGTCCAGGACTTACTTCTCACTCATTCAAGGCTAACTGGTAATTGAAGGGGGATTGCTTCGTCGGCAGCTTGGATTCCGCTTATATATGATACTGTCGTACTCCTCCTCACAGTCTACAAAACATTACCAGGACTGTTCAGAAAGACAGGGAAAGTTCCTGGCACCTTTGAAATCATGCGGAGGATGTTGGAAGACGGTCTACTTTATTACAGGCAAGTATGTCTTCTTGATATTTTTCAACAATGCTTACATGCCAGGATGGAACCTATGTAGTGTCATCGCCGCCATAACATGCGTGCTGGTAGTAATGATGAATGTGGCGCCACCTGGATTAAAGAATGTTTGCCATCAGTAAGTGCAATTAATTCGGAACGTTTGCCTGTGACAATGGCTAAGTAATGCTCTTTCTCCACTATAGGCTTGAATTGCTGTAAGTTTGTTACTTTGTAAATCAGTGTTATGACTTGGTGACAATTCTTCCGACTTGACTCTTTGCGTCATTCATCTCCTTTTAGTATCACGGTTTGTTGCGCTTTCCCTTCGCGTTCATAAGGAGTTTTTACAAGCTAACTTTGGAACTTTTTATTGATAGGTTATGATGATGTCACGAATCACTCTTAGTCTAAGGAAGTCTGCTCAAAAGAGACGAACGAAAGAAGATGACCATGTTTCGACATTGGTCTGCGCCTCTCCCGTTTCTCCCAATTCCCCCAATCCTCCTAACAGACACACTTTGGACGATGTCGACCCGAGTTTCCGCCGTCCAGATCCCGTCCTCAATCCTAAAGATCCCGAAGCTGGAAGTGTAATGCATATCGAAAATGCCTCTAATCGCGATGACTATTTAATGGTGCCCACTCCTGGAGTTGGTCCAAGCAGTACGAAAATACCTGCGAGCTACCTCCCTCCATTTACGGGCCATAAAAGTGATTGGCGTTGAGCCCCGGGCTTTTGCTATCTTATGATGCTACGAATAATCCCTTATATATAATGCCTAAGTAATCTTTTGTGTGTACTGAGTATGTCTGTCTATCTATTTGTATTTGTAGGTTTAGTAGTAAAATTGTAATACTATGTTAATGTGATACTACTAACTAAAATTCGGAGAACCGATGGCTCCGGAAAGCTTGAATTACAGATGACTTTCAAGGTGGGTTCGCATCAGGCTCCCAAAGCCAGCCCTCCGTTTGTGAGGAGACTTTAAGAAGTTTATGCTAGAGACGATGATATCATGTGATGTGATAATTGCAGTGTCCAATCAGATTTCGAGAAGTTTCGGTCTCCTCACAACAGGAGGGCTGGCGGAACTGTAACGGCATCAATTTCGGCCATCACGTCGCGCCCTGAAATTTCTTAGCCTATCCCTGTATTCAGTCAGAATCCCTTCACATCCTTAGTCGTTTGTTCACAATTAGCAATTTCTATCGACTTAAAGATACTTCTGAAGCTACAATTAATGGTTCTGACCAACTTCACTTTTGCAAGAGTGGTTGAATAAACAGGAAACTAAAAACTGGAGATCAAGCACACCTTTCTGAGGTAATTCAAGGCTGCTGCAACAACACGGGACTGACGTGAATTTAAAAATCTATCCATGAAGTTCTAATGGAGATTCCTTGGGATTTTGAATAGTATTCAGGAGGGATATGATGTTACATCGATTCAGGATGTGTTTTGAACTCTCGCGCCGAGAATAGACTAATACTTACAATTTATAATTGATGACAGTTAGCTGATGGCCGAAATTGATGCCGTTACAGTTCCGCCAGCCCTCATATGGCGAGTGAAACCAAAACTTCTCGTGATCTGATTGGCTGTTTATCAAACATTGTCCTCCCTTGTCCCCTAGCAATCCACTCGCCATATCGAGGGCTGGTTTTAGGAGCCTGGGTTCGCATTGAATACCAACATTGGGTCAAAATGTAGCTTGTCCGTGATGATCGTTCCTTAAGCGGCGCAAAAACGACGCCGCCGGGACCTACCTCCATTTGCGCATCAGAAGAACTTGATCGGAAAGGAAAATTGTATGACTCAAAAAATATGATATCTCGTGGAATTTAAGCTACTGTCAGAGGAGGGGGAGCGCCAAGAGTGACACGCCCAAGAGTGTATCGCGGCTTGAGATTGATGGGAATCTGAGCCAGTATATCGCACCACTTGGCTTCTTGAAAAATGTGTGGCCCGGATTTATCTGCGGCATATATGTATCACCTTTCGGGAATGACTCGCTTGACGCATTACATCTAAGAAAGGTTCCAGCGCTGGTTTCAACCTGTTACTGAGTGGGGCCGCGTCGAAATAACCTTCCCCCCAATTCTCGGCGTGAACGAAGAAAAACGACTACAAGTTAGGTTCCACACTCGGGATCGAACCCTGGACGATTCGTCACGTGACTAAGAACCAAAGGTGACAGGTCATTGTCAAGTAAAGAAGCGATATGGAGCACAAAAGGGTATATAACATCAAATAGTCGATACGAAAGAAGGAGAAAAATGCAGTCACCAAATGACCCAAGCCTGACCTACACTTGCGCTACCTCCAACCCAATCTTCTGCAAAAGCCCTCTCGTACACGCCTCCAACACATTCTGTCTCTCCGTATCCATAGCTGCGGCTGACTGGTCGACTTTCACGTTGGGTGGAACGATATAAGCTCCATGTGTGATATGTGGACTTGGTTTGAAGCATACGTCTGACTTGGTATCGGAGGAAGAGTCGGTGCTTGGAGCGAAGGAACCGTCAGCTCTGACAGCGCAAGCGGCAAACGCGGTCGAGTAGGCTCCCATCTCTTGAGGACACATCATGGTGCTGAGGAGCCGTACCCAGAGGCCGGGGAAGGGAAGGGAACGAAGGTTCGTGAGAGCACCGTCCTTATGGTTCAAATTTAAGTTGAAAAAGATTCGCGCAGGGAAGAAAAAGTTGGACCACATACACTTAGAACCGCCCCTGGATGGACTACTAGGACAAGAACTTTTGAGTTCTTTTCTTTCAATTGTCTAGCGAGACTGTTGGTCCATAAATGAACGGCGAGTTTGGAGTATTCTGCGAAGTTATTGGGGATCAGCGTCTGAGCCGACTAAAACTCTATGAGCGTAAGAAGCGAACATACTGTATCGAGCTAATGTCGGTAACAAAGACCAGCGGAACTGATGATTCCAAGCTTCTATCGAGCTGTAATCAAGAAACGAGACTTCCTCGTGCGCTTTGCTACCTAGCTGTGGTAAAAGAAGTGAGAAAACGCAGATAGGAGCGGTTTGAACAACGCACATTGATGAGTCGCACATCAGCTCCGCCTTCTGCGGTTTTCTCAAGCAATGGAAGACTTTGAGTGAAGACGTATGTGCCCAAATAGCTGAAGAGCGAGTAAATTAAACGCCGGTGAAAACGTGGACATGGATTTTAGCCCTTACTTGACAGCCATAGTGTCCAGTATTCCCTCCTTATTCATTGGTTCCTTTCCGCGGTCTGCTATACTGGAATGAATCGTTCAGAAAGTTGAAGCGATGAAAGAGTGGGTTCAACGAACAGTCCAGCATTATTTACTATCAAAAGAATGAGTCGCCGCTATTTGCAAAAAAAGAAAATAAAGACGCACTCAGAATGTCTAGTCTCTCCTCCTTTTCCATAAACTTTTCTGCGGATGCTTTCGCCTTCCGTGGATCAACCAAGTCCAGTTCGTGCCAGAGTACTTCACCATTACCAGGCTCCTTTCCTTCTTTTTCGAGACGTTCAATAGCAGATTTCGCGCGTTCTTCTGAACGAGCAGTCATGTAAACCTTGGAGAAACTCGGGGTTTCAGTGTACATATCCATACCACAGAGAACTTTGAGCAAACCTTGGCACCTAGTCTGACGAGATGCTGGAGTGCAGCAAAACCAATCCCACTACTGTTAGAATCCAACAACCGGCGTTCAGTAGATATTCATAAGATATGCAATATCCAACGGACGCTCACCTTGATCCAGTCACTAGAACGACTTTGCCCTTGATGTCTGGGAGGTCTCGCAACGGAGTAAATGACTTGGAAGGTGCTGGGCCCATACCCAACATTTTGGGCGAGTGGTACTGACAGTGGGAGTTCTTGTGAGAGACGGGAATGACATGTCATCACTAAATTCCGGGATCCACGATTTATGCTGGCACGTGAGTGAATCACGGTCCATGATCACACCATACGACAACGAAATGAAATACCTTATCCTCTACTCACCTTCCTGGGATCAAATGGTAACTCCTGTCGATCATGAACCCATTCTGGTGCTCGCTGATCATGCTTGTCCATTATTCTACGACAGTTACGTGCCATCGCAATTATACTGACATACTTTAAGATCCTGAAAACGACATAGAATGATGTAGACATCATGTTGGATATATGGTAGTTCTTGTGTCTCGCAGGTGGCCTAATGATCATGTTACTAAATGTCATACCTACCATGGTTGCGGCGGGATGAAATATCAGTCAGCCGTATCAAGTGGGGCCTGGCGGCGGGTGACCCCTTTTCAGGACATTGCTCTGTCACCCGGCAACTATCATGTCCGACTCGTCTTTTGAGCCTTTTCATATCGCCTACCTTTGTTCCCTTGCCCGGGCCCAGCAACCCAACCACACAGATATGGCCACTGATTCTGAATGGCCAGGTCAAAGATACACCGCCGACTCCACATTGGACGAAATTGATTTTTTCTTGTCCGGCTCTGGTTCGTCGACTGCACAAGCCATGAAAGAAGGTCCAGATGCTGCAAAAGTAAAGGACCCGAGTGAAATGGAAGCCTGGAAGTATGTCAAACTGTAATAATATTTTTCTGCTAACACTAATTTGATCCTGGTTGTCCGTCACGGTGTGTCGCTCCAAAGCAAAACATATCAATTGAGCGTTTGGGAGCTCAAGTGTATATTTGACTCTCTTAACAAGGAAGGTGAGCACAGACTCGGAGGGACTTGTTAAATTTTTAATTATGATCTTTAATTGCTTAGTCGAGAAACAATGGATGTCTCGATGCTCCGACCTCGTTGATGCCAATCGTTTTTGCCGTGAAGAGCTGAAAAGGCTCAAGGAAGCCAATGGCGAACTCACCAACACTCGTGCAGATATGGCACTACAAATGGTGACGGATCATATCAACGTTTCTCGTTTCAAGGAATTACTGCAATCGGCTGGTGAGCGTATTGTTCAATCGGCCCGAAAAAACTTGGAACAAGCAGAAGAGCATGCAGACTACCTTTTGGAACTTGGTGAAGCAGAGTGTTGCGGTACCTGTCCTAGTACACCTACTGCAAGAAAGCCAGTGGAACGATATATAGGAATGACTCCGACTCCTTAGGATTGTATGTAATGTAGGCATTAACTAGTAATCATTATTACATTGAAGCGTATCCAGTATCATCAAAGTCATAACCTTCTTGATCATCAGCAAAAGTGTACCCGTCCAAATCAGATCCCTCGCTTTTTTGATCATCATCTTCAAACACATTCACCTCCTGATCATAGGTATCCTCTTCCTCTTGGGGCTCTAACTCTGGTTCTCCGGAGGCTGAAGTTTCCATGTCCTGGTCCTCGTCATTCACATCGTCATCTATGATCGTCATTGTACTACTGGGTTCCGGTCGACCACGATCACTCTCTTCTGGTATGAAAACATCATGATCAATATCGAGTGAAGCGTAAGTGCCATTAACATGGCCGACACCACCACCGGAATAGCGCATAAACATATCCCTATCAACGAAACTAGCCAAAATGTAAGATTATACCCAATAGCAAACAAAAATGACTGGTACATACACATTCACATAATAATTTAACCAATCATCGCTTTCATTGGGATGTCGAGCAGCTGTTGGACCACTTGTAGTCAAAAGACTTGATGTCCGCCCACTTTTGAAGTCAGGAATGAGATGACAGGCTCGGATTACTAGAGAAGGATCCAGAAATCCAAACGCGTATTCATCTGCTTCCGGCACAAAGCCAACCTTGGGAAGTTTTGTGTTCCAGAGGCTAGGTTTGTAATCCAGTTCATCCCCCAACCAACGTACCCACAAAAATTCCATCCTCTGGGATAAGAATATTGGTCTACCTCCGGCTGTATCAAAATACACAATATCTGCATGAAAAATGCCGAGCACTCGAGCATACCAGAACGGATGAGAACCTGGTTCCATGACCGGGGAACGCACCATCACTGTACAGTGATCTGTACGAGGATTAATGACATCTTGATCCCGGCGAACGTCATAAGTCGTATAATTTAGACGGAAAGTTTTGACTGAGAATATCTTGTTGTTAACAATCACCACTTGTTCGAGGTCATCGTCAGTGAAAGTTTCATGGGTATCGCCATCAAAGTCAAGTCCACGGAGGCGACCAAGCAAATGAGACCTTAACTTTCGCTTGAAATTCTATTTAGCATAGTTCAGTTCAGTTCTTTTTGGAAGCTCGTGTTACTGACCTTTTTCGCTGGATCATCGGGTCTCTCGTGAAGCCAGTGAAGAAGATTGACACTATGATCCCTGTTTTCCGATATAAAATGATGCTTGTCCAAAGGAATTCGTAAATCTTCAAGCCGTGTACTTTCCGCAAACCCAACGAGGTGACTATGGGCACCGGAGGGCTTTGTGATAACCTTCTTTCTTTTCTCCGCCTGCTTGGCGTTCTCCAGCAGTCGAACGCGGCTATAACGATGAGCAATCTGAGCTTCAGCATTTCGTCGGTTACTGAGGCCATAATAACGCTTGACGTTTCGATGAGCGAGTTCACCCTGAACTCGGAGAGTCAGTAAAATTACAGTCAAACTCAGAATAAGAACGGGAGTTACAATTTGGGTTGAGTAGCTGTCTGTAGTACCGAACATCTTGATAGTTTGCACGTAATCGCCCAATGCGTGAAATTTGTAAGTAAAGAGGTTTAGAGTGCAAGGCTTCTTGGTTTTTGAACGTCTAGGTGCACTGGTGGCAGAGCGTTGGACATCCACTTGTTGCTCTCGGCGCATTCTAGCCTCCTGCTCACGAGGTAGCTCAACTGTTTGAAACTTTGAGCATGTCGTATCCCGAAAGTCCCGTATCAAATGACCTAAATCCCGGGTGACGAGCTCCAGTTGCTTGAGAGTTGAGTCGGTATGTAGACGGAGCTTTGCGAGACCATGCCAGTGGGCTAGTCGGAATAGCATAATCATAAGCCTTTCGTTATCTTCTCCTTCGAGCAACCCACTACAGACCGGAATAGCGCACTAATGAACAAAACCTCATTTATGAACCACTGTTAATTAAAAAGAGGATATCGTACCTGTAGTAAGTCTTCGAAATCTCTTGCAGCCAATTTTTTCATTTCCGAGGCATTGGTGGCAAAATGCCGAATAGTCGAGTGACCAAATGCCGGAACCTGACGGAATCTGAAAAAAATTGAGAGTTCGTTAACATTAATTAATGAAGAGATTACTTGCCTTCTATCGAGTTCAGCTACCTTGGCAACACTACTAGGACCTTGAGCATACAAAATACGAACAAGGTGTGCGAAGAACGCCTTCCAGACCCCGAGCTCAAATTCATGTAGAAGATCTACGACGAGCATTTGTGAGACATTGAAGTTGAATTGTAAGGCCAGCTTGTCCATGAAAGCATTCTACAACACCAGCAAGTTAACGGAAATTAATAGCAGAAAGATAAAAGGTGAAATGTGATACCAAAGTGGGAACAGAAGAAGTCTCCTTCAATTGTCTTTCAACCTTCGCACCTCGAATAGGCACTGCTCCATTGTAAATGAGGCGACGGGCCGCCTTGACCTTTGATTTGAAGTAGGGGCGAACGTTGTCAGTTCGGACATGCGAATCATCATCGCAGCCTAACTGGTCGAGTACAGATTTGGCAACCATACATCGTGGGCAAGGACACATCCCCTTATCTCGTATAGTGGCTAAGAGAACCCTAGAGACATAGTTCAATGATAATACAAAATCAAAGACAATGACTGAGCTTACTTTTCAGGATAATCAGCTGAGTATGTAAAAATACGGGGATATATTCTGCGTTCAACACCATCAGCACATCGGATGACTATACCATATTCATAGGCCTTGAGAAATTCTTCATCGAGTAGCAGCTTCCACACTTCATGCATAAGCTCTCGCCGGCAGTGAGTCAAAATTTCGCTACGCTGGGATTGCCACTTTGGATGGAATTTCGATGCAAAATCCGAGAAGCTGTCAGGAAGCTTCAATGGTAAAAGTAAGAAGTCTATTCTTAATAAGAGATACAAGACTCACCGATGGTATATATGCTAAATGATGACACGCTCCCGAGTTCGGCATAGCACGGATGTACTTTGACAAGTTGCCAAACATGACATATATAGGCCACAGTTTTGCAACACCAAAGTTGGCCAGGTGAGTAGAGTCCGACCATAACATCAGTCCCGCAACAACTCGCTCCCGGGTACAGGAGGTGTCATCAGACGGAAGACTGGCTCGCTGAACTTTATCGTGCTCTTGAATGAAAGCCGGTGAAGTATACAGCTCACCATAGACCCGCTCGTGGTGTTCAGAGTCAGGTCGCTGGTGATAGTATTCGAATGGCGAGAGGTGGAATTTCTTCGACAAAGGTTCGGTGAATGCGAGCTTGATGGTATCAACCAAGCTTGTATGTAAGAGACCATCGACGGTGAATTCAGCTGGTGGGACATGTTCGAAACCCGAGGGAACTTGTATCTTTACGCTGGACTTCTTGAAACCAGTGGCAAAGGAGAGGTCTGGCTCGGCAGCAGCTCGGTTAGTCCGTTGATTTTCTCTACTGGCATCGAAGCCTCTGAAGGGGTCTGCTGCAAACTCGGGCTGTCTAACCTCTTCAATCAATGGGTTAATAACATCCTTGACAAGCCGATTAACTTCTTCGTTAGATTTCAGGTTGCTGCCTGTATTAGCCCAGTGCATAAGGTTGAAGACACCCATTGAGCTAAACGGCCAGGGGGCAGCCCGAGAGTCCATGCCAGGTGTGGACGTGGACATGGGACTAGTGCTATCGCTTGAAGAAGCGATTGTTGACGGCGGATGGTCCGTTGCGGTAGCGGTTTGATTCAGCCGCTGGTTACACAAGTCGCTTTGTGGCACAGAAGCGTCTGGGTCATAAGATGGTCTGTGAAGGTACAGGCGAAAGAGGCCAAAGGGATTTGCGAGCGTCTTGAGTTTGTCTCGCACAATGAGAATGACGCGGCGAATTCCAGAGCCCCATCGGGCACCGTCACCTTCGGTGTCAAAGGCTGGAGCTGACTCCGGAAGGAAATCGTTATAACGCCTGGGCAGACGTATGCTGCGTCCGGAGGAGGTTGTCGTTGCCTGTGCAGGGGCTTCAAGAGTCGGGAAGTCATTTGAAGTACCTGTGTCACCTATATCGCTTGGCCCAGGTTCCATATTTGGATCGGCATAATTGTCGCTTTGACCCGGGTGGTAATGTGTGTCGAGGTCATGAGAGGATGATACGCCTGAGTCGATGGATGGGCCGGCACTAGCAAATGCCATGGGAATGGATGTAGCTTCAGCAAAGGGCCGTGATGTTCCTACCTATTGTCGGATACCAGATTAGCACAAAAAACGAAGGCGAGGACTAGCAACAATAGTGGATTTACGTTTGGTTCTGGCGCTCCCAATCTCTCTTTCCGGTTCTTCAAACTCGACTTGTGCTTTTTCGAACGGGTTTTCTCTTGTTCGGACTTCCTTTTCAATTCGTTGGCTGCCATTTTGGCTCGGCGCCTTTCAGCGAGTAGTTCGAAACTGGCGGAATAGGCTGGACATGTTCTTTGGTGAATATCGAGCCCCCGTCGGTTGATAAAATCATGCCGGACAGGACAACCCTCTACACAGGGATATGAAGACATGACCAGAAAAAGACCAAATATCACGACTCCAAATGTTAACCGTCGGAAAAATGCGAGAGATCGGCCACTAGAGCAAGCAAACCTCATCAAAAAATCGTTGCAGATGAGTCTCCTGCTCACTAGCACGACTCTGAGTCAGACTTGGAGATTATCACAGCCGTGGTTCCGGATGAAAAAAAACGAAATTGATATTTCATACGGGTCACCGTCCCGCCTCAGGCTATGATAAAGCACGGGTTTTACTGTTGTCGCGGTCAGATGATTGTAATTATTTGCAAAAAAGATAAGGAGCACGCTCACCTATATAAACCAACTGTTTTGTTGATCCCCCCCCTAAACTTGAACCACCACGGTCAAGAAACATGACTACTCGTTCTCCATCCCCTGAACCTAATGATTCTCATACCAATTCTCTTAAACGACAACTTGATGCGCTGAAAGACGAACTCGAGACCCTACAACACGGACCAAAGAAGAGATCTGGAGACACGTAAGCTGCTCTGTTGTTTTCAGTGACAACGGCACAAAGATTGATATGTTATGAATGTCCCTACCTTACACACAGTACTTGGGTCACTCTGGGACGCGTCATTCGCCGTTTTGTATCTCTCCCAACCAATGTATATGAGATGGTACTTGAGAATGACCGGCGCGGCACAGAGGAAAGTGACGATGAGGGGACCGCTGTTGACGACAGTGCTGAGACCAAGGAGATTAAAAGAACGTGAGTTTCTACTGTCAACGACCGTTAGTACCTATTGCCAGTTCATGTTCTGAAACAAGTTTGTTGTAGTCAGGATCGTATGTTCACAGCTTTCAACCTTACCTGTAGTCTTGTCCCAGGATTCAAGAAAGCCATTGACGCTCCAGAGGCTACAACCGACCCAAAATTCGTCCGAAGAATCTGTAATCAGGTGAGTATAACTTGTTCCAAGTCCGAGTCAACGAGGTAAAGTTGAAATGACTGTTGATTATATAATGTATAGCTTGACTCTGGTGCAAACCAAGGCCGCAATGATGATGTCAGCCGTGCAAAACTCAGCATTGCTGAATGGCTCAACGCTCGTCCCAATCCTCCTAGTCCTCCTCTTCAAGGGTCGCAGAGAATCGGCCGAGGCTTCACAAGCGATGTTACCGGACGTCTTCTCTGTCCCATCCAATTGGATTGGGACAACAGCACGTTCGTTCTTTTCCCTCAGAACTGTTACTGCGTGATGATATGATGCTATTTTACAGGATTCGATCTCAAATTCGTAATGATGAGTTACAAGAAATGACCGACAGCTACTTTCTCCGGTTCCTCTACGCAGACGAAGAAGGAAATATTAACAATGTCGAGGACAAGTTTCTTCGAGGGGACCTTCTAGTAAAAGTAAGTCATATATCAAGATTTTTTTCTCGGTTTTCAGATACTGAGTGCCAACTAGATGTACCTTCGGCTCTTCTTGTCAGGTTCATCGATCGAGTTGGGGTCCATTGACCAAAGTAACCCGGAGCCTGCCCGCAAACGTCATAGGAAGAAAAAGGCTTCTCGCAAGAATGTTTCTCAAATTGCTGGCATGGACAAAGTCTCCCCTCGTGCTATTGCTTACTGTGCGGTGATGGTTGGTTTTTGTTCAATGCTATATTGCGAGTTATAGTTGACTTTTTTTCATTTAGGTTCGATTTGCCCTCAGTGATGCTACAACCTGGGGTGCTGACACCGGCTTCAACTACGGCGGGTTCTATGAAGGCATTGTCGATTATCTCGAGGCCCCCGGTAGCCGTGGTGAAAAGAAAGTTGATGATTTAATGAAATGGTGGAACAAGTACGTCCCAGTCTTTCTCTTAGATATACTTTGCTAAAAGGATTACAGGGAGATCTACCCGCAGAATGATAAGTCCGTGTCCCGAAAACCTTTCATTGACTTCAAGAATATCATCGAGGCTCAACGTGTCGCTGATGACGTGGAAGATATCAATTAGCACACCTGTGGAAGTAGTCCTGTTACAGTTTAGGCCGTTAGATTATCATTATACTACGAGGCTGTATTCAGACAACTGTCAATATCATATCACTCCGATTTTCCGTTCCATTTGACATTGATCCATTGTCGTGCTTATGATAATTCTCAATTGACTGGCCTACCGATAGGACATGGCCTGGCCTTACCCTAGGCAGACATTCTGACCACAAACTTCCATATCATGTCATTGCGGACTGAACTTATATTTAAGGATCAGTATTATATGATCTTTTAACATGGCGACTGCATGTCAGCCAATGATCATAAGCTACCATTATGCCGACTGTGGATCAACGGTATAATCAAAGATAATTACATGCCGGAATACTAACACTATGAGACCTCGATGGCAGCAATTTTATCTTATGGTATCGAAGATGCCACATGGTAACTACTTGAAGTAGGTTCCGAAATTTAGTGATGGTCGGGTCGAGAAAAGAGGAGTTGGGAACCACGTGAGTGGTGTTCTTTTCGTCCGAGATGCCCGAGTTCCACCTGTCCGCTGAACGG
>ML180427.1:0-10318 GCA_004369135.1 Dendrothele bispora CBS 962.96 | reverse complement strand
GAACCAAAAACCAGAGTGAGACATGTTTTGGTAAGTCAACGTCTCTTGAACGTTTCCGTCGTTAGATACCAACCATTAGTACGCTCTGCCACTCAAATCATAACACATAGAGAAACCTTCTACCAGTGATTGCAACAGGAGAAGCGGGACTGTCCGCGAGACATAAAACCCATGTGTGACAACTAAAGAACTTCGTAGACAGTTTCTGACTAGTTTCAAATCATAGTAGTGAAAGCAGTTAACATGTTTATATAACCAGAAGCGCCATACAGAACCAGGGGATATGGCTAAAAAAACACCTACCAGTAACTACCCTAAAGTCTAGCGTTTCCATGGCGCTTAAACTTATTGATGGAGAGTAAGGTTCCGACTCGGGAGTAATGTCCTGAAGTACTTCAGAGACGAACGCTAAAAACGCTTACACATTCAAGTAGTCAGTGATGCTGGATACGTTGGCACAACTGTAAACGAAGTCGTAACGGTCACAGTACTACTGAGCGAATTACGAGTTAAACTCCCGCTAAAGCGTTCTCTGCGTTAAAAGAGATGGTTGAGAAAGTCTTTGTTACCGCTACAGAAAACGCTACGCAGGTTGTAGTTGCTACTATGTTCTGATCCAAAAGCTACAGGCTGAGTCGGGAGCTCGAAACTTCAGATCAAGATTAATAAAAATAACATAAAAATAAGTTATACACGCGGCATGTCTACCGTGTCTTTTTATCTATAATCCATGGCGAATTCTTTTACTAAGTTGTGCAGCAAGATGTTCATAAATGCTAAGCACAGCACATGGAACAGCCGTCTCGGTAGAGTTGTAAGTTGTAGGCTAAGTCGGACTGCTTCGGTCCTTCGGTCCTTTAGATCTAGAGGACTAACTATGCTAGTGATAGACAAGTCTAAAGTGAAGGTCGATTATCTTGCTAGCAGAAGATTCAAGGTAGACGAGTTTCTGACTGAACTAAATTCCGGGCCGCTTCTGCGATTGTGCTTCTAGGACAGACATCAGCCTTGAAGAGCAGTCCATACATACAACATAACCACTGGTATCTGGTGACTTCGGGTGAATTGGAAATAATCTGACGGGTAACGGCGTACATCGGCCGGCAGAATAACTCTCTCGTGGGTGGACGCACCACTGAGGCACTTACTACCTATCCTTTTGATTATGATACAACATGTGGGTTTGTTTTCGAGCGGATGTTCTCCGTTCAGAGAACAAATCAATGGGCTCAAGCAGGTAGTCCTAATGAACCGGGACAAACTGGCCGAACAAAGCCGAAGAAGGTCGGCCAGTTCGGTGTCTGGACGGGCGGCACAAAACCGGTCCTGTTCTGAGTTCAATCGAGCCGTTGCCGTTGCTAATTTAAATGTCAGCGTTGAAGTAAAAGTGCTACGGAGGGGCTGTACAAACCTAGCCTTCCGAAGGAACTGGCAACTGTTGCAACTACCGAAAGGAGTAATGCACAGTTATACCTTCTCAATAGTCATGACCGTAGGACGTCCGTGATCATTAAACAAGCACTCATTCTATTACAACTTATAGAGAGTGGGTACCTGGAATTGCACAACTACTAGAAAAAATGATCTATCTAAAGTGAACTAGTAGAACTACGTAACAAAAGCATAGACATCGAGCAACGAGAGTCCAAATAACTTACCGTATGA
Organism: Dendrothele bispora CBS 962.96; assembly: GCA_004369135.1. Lineage (NCBI taxonomy): Eukaryota > Fungi > Basidiomycota > Agaricomycetes > Agaricales > Dendrothele > Dendrothele bispora. The sequence continues at coordinate 8,653 of ML180427.1, read as the reverse complement.
CTCTTCACTATGGACTATACTAGACTATACGTTGTCAGGTTATGCCACCGATCATTCATCACATAGAATGCCCAGCACCTATATCCCGAACTAGTGCCTTTCACAAACTGTATCTAGTGCCGTTCGCAAACTGTTCTTGATCTAGTGCCTTTCACAAACTGTGCTTGATCTCCAAGACTAGAGTCGTCTACGAATATTCACAACCGTTTAAATTCTACGCAAGGGGAGGGGTGGAAGGGAAATAAAAGACAAAAGATCAGAATCCCACTCACTACGTGTGGGGCCGCCGGTTGCTCCACGTCTAGGTTCACATTCACGTGTTATCTGGAAAGGGACGTCTGTTAAGTGGACAACATATAGTAGTCTTTAACCTTATTGATACATCTCGACCAGAGAAAACCACTCAACAGGCCTGTAAAAGGAGAACATATGAACTGATCCATAACAGTGGTATATCACTAGAACATAATACTAATAAAAAACTGGAAAGCCCTGCTCCACCTCATAAAAACCTTTGTTGGTTCATCTTCAGATCATCGGTGGGAGAAGATAGAGTCAGCAATAAATGGGGAGAAGCCTTTACAGGGATATGAGCAAAAAGCGAAAACCAGGCTGGTTTTACTTTGTCATTCGTGTAGAAGGGATCGCTGTGCCTGTTTTAAATTAATTACTAGTAGCATCTCCAGTCAGCATAAGATCTAAAGGTTGAGTGACCCTAGCTGCCACTTTAGATAACGTTTACTTCAACGGTCCGTTTCCTTATGATATTAGTACAGAAAGAACGCTAGCAAGTTAATTAATTGTCACCACTCAATAATCCAGGAGGTTGACTCTAATCTTACGAATAAAGCACGTAGGTCAGAACGAACAATATGCGCAGATGCGATAGATGCTCGTCTTGTTCTTCAACGACCGTGACAACTAAAGGCGACAGCGCCGCTACCATTATTTGCCTTGCCATACATAGAAAAATAGACAGTAACACAAGTTGTACTTATAGTAGAGCATACAAGTCGAAGTCACCCACGAGAGTTTTCCATGGTAGCCTCAACTATAGTGTTTACGTTTTCGAGATCCGTAGTTGCAATTGACGGATGTCTCAATATGGTGTAGTGTCATGCAAAGTACCAGAGAGAAAGGAGGTTCGTCTCAAACTGAGTGTTGAGCATCTCCCTTGGCATACATTTCAAGAAAAGTCGTACTAGCTAGGTAGTTACGAGTTCTAACTGGAACTATCTAGAGGAGATATAGAGCTAGCCCTATCAACGACAGCTGGAGAACCAAAAATCAGAGTGAGACATGTTTTGGTAAGTCAACGTCTCTTGAACGTTTCCGTCGTTAGATACCAACCATTAGTACGCTCTGCCACTCAAATCATAACACATAGAGAAACCTTCTACCAGTGATTGCAACAGGAGAAGCGGGACTGTCCGCGAGACATAAAACCCATGTGTAACGACTAAAGAACTTCGTAGACAGTTTCTGACTAGTTTCAAATCATAATAGTGAAAGCAGTTAACATGTTTATATAACCAGAAGCGCCATACAGAACCAGGGGATATGGCTAATAAAAAACACTTACTAGTAACTACCTAAAATCTAGCGTTTCCATGACGCTTAAACTTATTGATGGAGAGTAAGGTTCCGACTCGGGGGTAATGTCCTGAAGTACTTCAGAGACGAACGCTAAAAACGCTTGCACATTCAAGTAGTGTGATGCTGGATACGTTGGCACAACTGTAAGCGAAGTCGTAACGGTCACAGTACTACTGAGCGAATTACGAATTAAACTCCCGCTAAAGCGTTCTCTGCGTTAAAAGAGATGGTTGAGAAAGTCTTTGTTACCGCTACAGAAAACGCTACGCAGGTTGTAGCTGCTGCTATGTTCTGATCCAAAAACTACAGGCTGAGTCGGGAGCTCGAAACTTCAGATCAAGATTAATAAAAATTGATAACATAAAAAAATAAGTTATACATGCGGCATGTCTACCGTGTCTTTTTATCTATAATCCACGGCGAATTCTTTTACTAAGTTATCCAGCAAGGTGTGCATAAATGCTAAGCACAGCACCTGGAACAGCCGTCTCGGTAGAGTATTGTAGGCTAAGTCGGACTGCTTCGGTTCTTCGGTCCTTCGGTACTTCGGTCAAAGTTAGATCTAGAGGATTAACTATGCCGGTGATATAGACAAGTCTGAAGTAACGATCGATTATCTTGCTAGCAGAAGATTCAAGGTAGACGAGTTTCTCACTGAACTAAATTCCGGACCGCTTCTGCGATTGTGCTTCTAGAACGGGCCTCAGCCTTGAAGATCAGTCTATACATACAACATAACCACTGGTATCTAGTGACTTCGGGTGAATCGGACTCTCGAACGTGTTGACGGGTAGTAACGGCGCACATCGGCCGGCCTGATGACATCGGGCTACTTTTTTTCAAGCCAGGTAAAACCCACACTGCAAAAACTTGAGGTCAAGTTACTCAAGTCACAGGTTTTACTTCACACTGTGTACAAGTAATGGTCAAATGAAACGGAGTTTTTATTTCCTTATTTCCGGATTTTTAATCATAACATCCAGATAAATTTGAAGAAAATCTATGTTTTGATACTTAACTACCATTTTTTACAAAGATTTTCCCGACCGGGGCGTCCCTTCTTTTAACTCATTTTTTTGAACAAACAGTGTATCAAGTAAAGAGTTACACTACGCACTACTTAAAATTTTTTGCTTGTCAAGTTTCGGGTCACACTGCGCACTACCTTGAAAGAAAGTAGCCCCATGTCATAACTCGTGGGTGGACGTACCACTGAGTCACTTACTATCTATCCTTTTGATTATACGACATGTGGGTTCGTTTTCGAGCGGATGTTCTCTGTTCAGAGAACAAATCAATGGGCTCAAGCAGGTAGGACAAACTGGCCGAACAAAGCCGAAAAAGGTCGGCCAGTTCGGTGTTCAATCGAGCCGTTGCTGCTACGGAGGGGCTGTACAAACCTGGCCTTCCGGAGCTGGCAACTGTTGCTACCGAAAGGAGTAATGCACAGTTATACCTTCTCAATAGTCATGACCGTAAGACGTCCGTGATCATTAAACACAAGCACTCATTCTATCACAAACTATAGAGTTGGTACCTGGAACTGCACAACTACTAGCAAAAATGATCTATCTAAAATGAACTAATAGAACTACGTAACAAAGCATAGACATCGAGCAACAAGAGTCCAAGTTTACCGTATGAGCCTTCACTATGGACTATACTATACGTTGTCAGGTTATGCCATCCATCATCGCATAGAATGCCCAGCACCTATATCCCGAACTAGTGCCCTTCACAAACTGGGCTTGATCTAGTGCCGTTCGCAAACTGTGCCTGATCTAGTAACTGTGGTTGGTCTCCAAGACTAGGGTCGTCTATGAATATTCACAACCGTTTAAATTCTACGCAAGGGGAGCGGGGGAAGGGAAGTAAAAGACAAAAGATCAGAATCCCACTCACTACGTGTGGGGCCGCCGGTTACTCCACGTCTAGGTTTACATTCACGTGTATCTGTCCGAAAGGGACGTCCGCTAAGTGGAATAGTTGTCGTTAACCTCATCAATATGTCTCGACCAGAGAAAACCACTCGACAGGTCTGTAAAGGGAGAAGAACGTATGAATTTATCTGCAACAGTAGTATGTCATTAGGACATAATACTAATGAAGAACTGGAAAGCCCCGCTCCACCTCATAAAAACCTTTGCTGGTTCATCTTCAGATCGTCGGTAGGAGAAGATGGAGTAATCTATAAATGGGGAGAAGCCTTTGCAGGGATATGAGCAACAAGCGAAAACCAGACTGGTTTTGCTATGTCATCCGAGTAGAAGGGAGCGCTGTACCTGTTTTTAATTGATAGTAACATCTCCAGTCAGCATAAGATCTAAAGGGTTGAGTGACCTTACCTGCCACTTTAGTTAACGTTTACTTCAACGGTCCGTTTCCTTATGATATTAGTCATAAAAGAACGCTAGCAAGTTAATTAATAATCACCGCTCAATAATCCAAAGGACTGAGTCTAGTCTTACGAATGAAGCGCGAAGGTCAGGACAAACAATAAGCGCAGTTGCGAGAGATGCCCATATTGTTCTTCAACGACCGCGACAACTAAAAGCGACAGAGCCGCTACCATTATTTGCCTCGCCGTACACCAAAAAAATAAGAACATAGACAGTAATACAAGTTAGATCGGTATGATAGTTGAGTATACAAGTCCAAGTCACCCACGAGAGCTTTCTATGGTAACCTCAACTACAGTGTTTACGTTTTCGACACCCGTAACTACAATTGACAAACGTCTCAATATGGTGTAGTGTCATGCAAAGTCCCTGAGAAAGGAGGTTCGTCTCAAACTGAGTGCTGAGTGCTGAGCGTCTCCTTTAGCATGCATCTAAAGAAAGGTCGTGTTAGTTAGGTAATTATAAGTTCCAACCGGAACCATCTAAAACAGATATACACCTGGCCCTATCAACGACAGCTAAAAAACCAAAAACCAGAATGAGACATGTTTTGGTAGGGCGACGTCTCTGAGCCTTGAACGTGTCCGTCGCTAGATACCAACCATTAGTACGCTCTGCCACTCAAATCATAATAGGTAGAGAAACCTTCTACCAATGATTGCAACAGGAGAATTGGGACGGTCCGCGAGACATAAAACCCATGTATGACGTAAAGAACTTCGTAGACAGTTTCTGACTAGCTTCGAGTCATAGTAGTGAAAGCAGTTAACGCGTTTATATGACCAGAAGCGCCATACAGAACCAGGCAATATGGCTAAGAACAATACTTACTAGTAACTACCCTAAAATCTAGCGTTTCCATGGCGTTTAAACTTATTGATGGAGAGCAAGGTTTCGACTCGGGAGTAATGTCCTGAAGTACTTCAGACACGAACATTACAAACGCTTGCACATTCGAGTAGTCAGTGATGCTAGTTACGTTGACGTTGACACAACTATAAACGAAGTCGTAACGGTCACAGTACTACTGAGCGAATTACGAATTAAACTCCCGCTGTAGCGTTCTCTGCGTTAGAAGAGATGGTTGAGAGAGTCTTTGTTACCGCTAAAGAAAACGCTACGCAAGCTGTAGTTGCTACTGCATCCTGATCCAAAGACTACTGACTCATAGAGTGGTCCTTAGAGAGTCGGGAGCTCGAAACTCAAGATCAAGACTAAAAAACAACATAAAATAGGTTACATACATGCGACATCTCTATCGCGCCTTTTTATCTATGATTATCTATGGTGAATTCTTTTAAGTTGCTTAGTTGTGATCGTCTGATAGTCCTATTGGTAGTTATAGGCTAAGTCTGACTGCTTCGGTCCTTCGGTCAAAGTTAGAGGACTGACTATTCATGCATCACAGGTAGCGATGCCAGACAAGTCTGAAGTGAAAATCTACTATCTTGCTAGCAGAAGATTGAAGGAAAACGAGTCTCTGGTTGAAAATCGAACTAAATTACGTATACGGAACGCTTGTATTTCTAGGATCAGCCTTGGGGAGCAGTCTATACATACAACGTAACTACTGGTGACTTCGTGAATCGTGTGAACTGGAAATAATCTCTCGAACGCGCTGACCGGTGGGTAGTGGCGCACACCGGTCGGCGAAATAATTCTTGTGGGTGGACACGTGTACCGTGGTCCCTAATTACGTATCCTTTTGGTCATCAGGTGTGGGTTGCTTTTCAAGATAGAGTTGAGCTCAGGTAGTAGTGATTATTGAAGGAACCGGACCGGTGCCCAAAGTTTAAGTATTGGCCGGAGCAAGGACGGTGCGAACGCCACTGGTCGGATTAACGAACCGGGTTTTCCGGTTCTATGGTTACCATTGAGAACGCGTGTCAGCCCGACAGCGAGAGATAACGGTCCTACACAGATATGTGGCTTGCTTCCGCCTAAGTTATCCAATCCTCGGTGTAAGTAAGACCCCAGGAGTGTCGTCGATTTGTTGAAACAGGCTTTTGGCTTCGTCCATGCTTTTGTCCACCTTAAGTCTGCCTAAAGGAGACTGGGCTTTAAAAGCTCTTTGTCTCCTAGTCTAAAGACCTCCTCCCCCTCCTTGGCTGTAACTCCTAATTGCAATTGTCGGGACTGAAGTTCGTTCCGCCCGGCGAGATTAAGTCCAGGCCTGTTTCATCGACACACACGAGAGGTTTAAGGAGTCACAAGGAAACAAGAGAGGTAGTACTACGAAAGCGAGAATGTGATGCGGCGCTGTCAACCACGGTAGTCTTCTAACTACCGATTTGCTTTGTGAGTGTTCGGGTTAAACTCACTAAATTAAGATACGTATACTACATGTAGTTTTTTACACGTAGAGCCTAAGAACTAGTGCAGCTTCGCCCGTCTACGCTGGTCACGTATGTATATCAAAGTTCTATTTTACCGTCAAGAATGGAGCTCTTAGGAAAGACTGAGAGGCAGAACATAAGGCGTCCGGGCCAAAAGCTCCCTGGTTACAGATTGTGCAGACGTCTATAGGTCTAAGTCCACAACCATAGGAGGTGACAGAGTTAAACTCGCGTTCTTAGGATTGGGAGGGAGATCTTTAACCTTATTGATATCACACGATTAGAGTTAGCCATCCGCGGTTGTAGCTAGCAGTACTGAAGTGCCAGGTTATCACAGTAACGTCAGTAAGAAAAGATACTAAAATAGAACTGCAAGGCCCTACTCCACCTTGAGATGACCGTTGCCGGGTCATTTTGTAAGCAAAGCTACGAGAAGATGTAGTTATCTATAGAACGAGACGATCCTTTACACGGCAACGAACAAAAGGCGAAAACCGGGGTTTAAGACGGTGACCGGCATTCACATAAGGAATAATAGATGGCTATCACTAAGTGTATATACTAATCCCCAGCCACATTGGACTTAAGATCAGTCTGAAGGCGACTACTGTAGGAAAAAGAAATAGCGTCAACATGACCCTACTGATATATGAGTGTCAAAAAGGAAAGTGAACAGGTTGAGCAGTAGTCATCACTCATGAAACAAAACTGGAGTGAATTTCTCTCAGTTTTAATTTAGCTCAAAGGCTGAAGGAATGGAAGGGGTTGGAGTTGCAAATTCAGGAGAAGCAACAAGCACATGTACGTCAGATAGTTTTCTCATTCAGGTCGACGGCAACTATCCCGATCCACATATAGACGAGATCTATCAAGGTCAACCTTGAGCATTGATGGATCCGTCATGCTGAAAAGAACTTTACATACGGTTTCCTCTGCGAGTTGTGAGTCAACCTCTGCTTGGAGGGAAAAGAGACCCTGAAACGTACTGTGATGTGGTATAACTCTGTAGGCAGTTAACATTGACGCCTAGAGCCTTTGCATTTGTGACATCAACTCCGATGGTACCTTTTGAGAGCACCCACTGAAGCTGAACATACGAGATGATATCGTTGAACACAATGATAGATACAAGAAATGAAAGAAATACATACCGCTCCGTTTATTACCATCGCCGTGACAGCGAAAATCAAAAGTGCCAGCAACTTCTTGTTCTGCTCGTAGATAGCGTAGACGCGAATAACAAACAGGACTGGATACACGAAACATATAAGCATTCTGGTCTGAGTAAGAGGACCTGATAACTCACCACTGATAATTAATTGAACGATCGCAAGAAAAAACTGATTATAGTATTCCTTTGCCTGACAGCTTCATTTGCAATTGATGTCACCGTCGATCCCAGTGGGTTGAAAATCTAGAATACGACTGACCTCTACGATAATAATTAATTGAATTTTGTCCGTGTCGCTAGGGAAGATGTGCTTACTGTACCATTTTGGTCGGGCCAAAAGCGAAAAACGAGTATAGGGACATTTCCGAAGAGGGGTAAATACCGACTGAGATAAAAGAGGGCGGCTACTAGACTTCTATTTGGTCGTTTCCAAAAATACTCCACCTCATCCCGAAAGGTCAATGAATAATCATAATACAGGATCACTGTATGGTGACAATGCCTAGTCAAGTATACAAGAAGAGAGGAATGTCCGGACAACTCACCAAAAGAGGCCAGCTCTACATAATCATTCCAATTTCTGATGATATGCAACAGGTGAATTGTCTGCAGGGAAAGTCTATTGTGCACTTACACTTGGATCTGCACCTCACCGGCCGAGGCAAGCATCACTCACAAACCCGAGATTAGAAAGTAGAAAATAATGGGGGGAAAACGCTTCTTAATCTGCCAACACTTATATCTGCTGAGACGTGTCAAACACTTTCCCTGATCAAGCCCTATATCCGCGATTCGTAAAACTACGTTACTCCATATTGCGTATCAGACCATATCAGGTATCGATCCCAGAATGCTTCCGAGTAAATCATAATATCCCATTTGAGTTTGAGAGGTCCTTTCAGAAGATAGCAACGAACTACAACATCAAGACATCAAGATGATCAAGTAAAATTTATCTAGTAAAAACGATCATCAACAATCAAGAGCCATGGCTGAGAAATATCGAACACCATCTTACTATCGACATCAGCGGCTGAGGCGTTGAGTTTCGCGACCGGTCTCACGAACACTAATTACTAGTGCCTGCAGAATGCCAATACTGATGACTCTTCCATATTGACACGTAATGAGCGGCAACAGCAGCCATACTA
>ML180426.1:2407-14250 GCA_004369135.1 Dendrothele bispora CBS 962.96 | reverse complement strand
AAGCTTTCGGATGCGGCTCCGGAATAAGTTCCCGTATAGGAAAATTCTTGGTTGAGTGACCGTCCAAACGAACAATGAGTAGGACAAAAATGTACAGCTGCTGACGAAGATGCTGCTGGGTGATTGGCATAGAGTCAGGACTCGTCCATCCGGATGGGAAGCTACGTAGGTTGGAGAGCTAGGCTATCAGGCCAGGCTAAGGTGAAGGGCAGAGGCCAAGATCGGGGAGGGGACTGAGTATGGATAGGCAGCCGCTGGCATAGTGTTCTGAAGCAACTGAACAAACATAGCTAAATGACGTGACGGAATCGGTTAATAAGGAGCGTGGATATATTCGGACATGAGATGCATGGAGATGAGATCAAAAGAATAACGAATCTGCATTTCCAGAAGTATCATCTCCGAGGACCCTGTAAACAACAGTGTCTTCTCTTGTCGTCTTAGATTTCTCAAAATTTCACAAAGGGGTTCAAAAGATTTCAAAGATTCTTCAGTTCAAACGGTTCAAAGAAAAAGAAAGTTTCTCAAGATCAAAACAAAGGTTTCTCAATGGGTTCAGCTCGTGTCTCGAGTTTCGCTAGTGACCTAGTGGGGTTTTCTAATGGATAGTGAAATATTTGAAAATAGGGGTAGGGGATGAGCAAAACAAACGTAGCAGCTCGAACCGAAGCGGCGAGGCTAGGGGGAAAGACAGCAGCGGCACAATGACAGAAGCTGAGCTCGAAGCACAGCAAAGGTCACAGGAGACAACACGGGATCATCGTCTCAAGGCGGGAGAGTGTTGTTTTCTTGAGCGTTCAACCCAACAACCAATCCAAACCAATCTCTCATAAAGAGCGGCGGCTCGATGTGAGTCGCAGAGTTTTAACCTCGGGTGGCGCTCCCAAATAATCACACGTGTAACCTAGATAACCTCGCTAGCAGAACAGTAACTTTTTCATCAGCGGCTGTAGTTTTGAAACCAGCAGCGACAACAAATTTCTAAAGAAGTAGTAGGAGTCGAACCTATCAAGGGGACAGACCAGCAGAGAGTCTGCATCTGCGGAAGGATAGCTGCCAAGCTCAAGTAGCTGCTCACAACGTCTTCTAGCGTCTGCTCTGCGGCGCGCGTCTGGTAGTCCGTCGTCAACTGGTCCGACAATATGTCAAACGAGCAGCATGGGTTGTGTCATAGAGCCCTCCTCTTCTGAAAGCTCAACTGCAACGCATGATAGATGTAGCAGCCGATGTCGATGACTTGTTAGATTTGCAACGGGGAGGCGGAGGTTGATGGAAGAAGTGGCGGCTCCTCACATGAGGATGAGGTGGAGGATGGGGCAAGCTTCTGGGATGAGGCTGACTGTCGCCTAAATAAGGCTCAGCTGGGGAAGACAATGTTCATGTCGTTCGTTTAGATCATGGGGAAATAGGGGACACGGGTCGCTAAACAGACACCATGGGGGACAGGTAAACAGACAATGGTTAGGGCTCAATAGGTTATAAGGAAGAAGATGATGGGGTTCTTTATGGGCCACGCAGCAGAGGTTTTCAAGGACGAAGTTGATACAGACGGTTTGGTCGATACGGACACGGTTTTCCGGTTCCGCGAGGATGGGAGAGACGTCTTTCACGATTTCTGGGTCTTGATCAGCAGCTCATGTAGCTTAGCCACCTCCGCGATGACTTCGCATCGTTGTAGTGGCTGCTACGATGCTTCTAACTTACCAACAACGCCATGAATCTGGATCGACACTCCTCCTACACCTTCTACGACAAAACTGGTCAACTTTTGCCTCCACTTCTGCATGGTTCGAACGTCTCTGAACAATCGCTGCATGATAGGACTCTAGCTGCTCCTTCGGGTCTTATGGGAACGGTCCAAATCCTTCTCAGAGGCTCTTAAGTCTCTGTAGAGGCTCTGACTGCTCTCCCCGGAGCCGCACATAGCCTACATGAAGCTGAGACCTCACTTCTCTGAAGGTCTCCTGTTCTAGTGACTATCTCTTTTCCGCTCAACAAGGATCTCGCTGAGTTGAGACTAAAATCTCGCGCCTAGTATCTAGCGGAGAAGTGAGATCCTTTTCTCTATTTCTTACTTTTCCACCACACTTTCTGGGTCTCGTGTACATATGCTCACTACTGTAATAGTTCTGACGACACCTCGAGCGGAGATCCGTATTTGGAGTCAGCCGCTAGGTACCTCCTCAGCCTAACCTTGTCCGAAGCTCCAGACTAGTACAGTAGAGACCATCACTACCCAACTCTCGACATTTCTTTCTCCAATACGTCTAATTGGCGTGGACATCCCAGTTGGTGGTAGTCGTAGTGCTAAGACGACACCGAGTAAGGAGTAGTAGGAGACCCAAGGGGCAAACACTGTAGTTCGAAGACCCTGTCGAAGACGTGATAACAAGCGCAAAATCGCTTGAGGCGTATTAGTGGTTTCTTTCTTTTTGCCTGGTTTCTTTCGTTGTGAAGTTTTCTTTTATTCTCTTTCTGAACGCATATATCTAACTTTTTTTCTCTTCGTTCTCTTTTACACGCATATACGCATATACGATATAGGTCATCTTACCCGTCGTCGCACGCAATCAAGGTCTGAATGGGCATTTCGAGACGGCGGATGGAAGCCCGAGACCTTTGAAGGACTCGATGGAAGGAGAAATCGTTCCTGTAAGTCTTTTGCGTTCTTTGCGCGTCCTTTTTCTCCTCTCACATTTGTTTCCTATTGGGTAACCTCTCGCCTATGGTTGTCTTTTTCTACATATGCACTAACTCAAATCCTGAACACGACACTCGGTCCTTTTTTTTTTCGCCGGTCTTTTTAGTTTGAATTGTTTTTCTATCGGTTTTTTTTTCTAATCTGGGGTGAATGAACAGCATAAACGTCCTAGACCCAAGACGATGAGAAATACGCATGGTGAAGGACAAGCGCAAGCTCAACCTAGGGCTGAAACCGTTGATGTTATGGCTCAGTGTTACAATTGCAACACGACTGCGACGCCCCTTTGGAGAAAAGATGATGAGGGCAAGACGGTCTGCAATGCGTATGTTCTCACTGCTACTCAGTTCGGTTTTTTGGTGCTAACAATATTTTAGTTGTGGGTTGTGCTACAAGCTTCACGGTTCTGCAAGGCCAATCTCGATGAAATCCGACGTTATTCGCAAACGCTCTCGTCATGATGCTCGTCATAGTGGAGGTGCCTTGGCCGAGACACCGTCCGCCAGCCCTGGTGTCTCTCTCATCGAGCTTCTCCTGCCCGTGATACTTCACCGACTCTTACTCCCGATTCTTCCACCAGTACCACTCCCCCAGCTCAATTACCAGTATCCCAAAAACGTGGATTTCTCCACCACTCAATCCGAGCTCATGGGGGCCTTAGGCCAGGAAATCATGAACCACGCCAACTCGAACGACTCAAATAAGAACACCAACGGTTTCTACCAAAACATGTTTGGCTTCCAGTACCCTGGTCCTTACCACCCCGATCACTTGTCTCAATATGTCTCCGCTCAAGATCCTCTTCCTTTTGCCGAATTCGATGCTCTTGATTCTAGCATGAGCCCTAGATCCAACAAACGACGGCGTATGTCTACTGACTCTGCCTCCGAACCCCCTTCCTCCGCCGTTTCCTACAGTTCCTTCACTGACGGCGGCTATTCCTCTGCTACGTCCGCTACATCTCATTCCTAGCATTCTTCCCTCGATTTCGCTCTCACAAATGGCTTCCCCGCTGCCATGCCGACTTCTTCCTATACACCTTTCGCTTCTGCAAGTCTTTCCACAGGTAGAATGCACGTCTTTAGGGGAAGCACCAACACGTTCTGGCATCCACCGATGACGTTGATGGGAGGACATGACAACAGTTTGTCCAACTCGTATCATCCACCGATGTTACCACCACCGGAAGATTCGCCAATGGATTATTTGCACCCGTCTTTGTTGCCTCATGACGATGAGGCATTGTTTTCGGCGTATCTGCATCCACCGATGAGTTTACCTGAGGATGGAGGAGGACAACAACAACAGCAACAAGGTCAGCAGGGGAAGCAAGCGAGGGAAGCTTCGACAATGACAACTTCTGGATCTTCGAGAGGCTCAGGGCGCCGAAATTACTCTTTGCAGCACAATGTGGACAACAACATGCTAACACTGACCTGAGCTATTACCATTGCGTTTTACAGAATTGAGAATGAGACGAGGATTCGCGCTAGAGGGATTTGGGAACTTTATGTATACCTATTTAGTGTAGTGTAGATCACGTGATTTTCAGGTGTTGATAAAGCTGGCCCTTGACGCGACTCCTCCATCCAACTCTTTTCTCTCTATTCTCTCCATGCCAAAAGCTGCAAAGACAACGGGCTCCAGGAATACGACAACAAAGTCCAGGGGTACGACAGCAAAGCCCAGGAATACGACAAAGCCAAGATCAAAGAAAAAAGCCACGAAAGGATGCCCCACCCGACGGTCACCTACTGCCAACGAACAACCCGAAAGTGATGGTGACGACAGCAACGAGGATGAAGACAAGGAAAACGAAGGTCGCGTTCCCTCCAAACGCAAGTCTATGTCGAATATAACCCAGTCGTTGATCAACAAGAGACAGAAGCAAATGACGTGAGGAACTTTTTTCAAATGTTTCTTTTCCTTTCCATGTTTTCATATGCCCTTTTAGCCTACCCGAGTCCGACCTTGAGTACTTTCGGAGCGCTGCTCGTCGCTTCTCTGCTACCTACAGTCCGTACATCGATTGGTATCAAGTTATTTATGCCGGCCTGGAGCACGTTGATGACCTTGTTGAGTCGGGCCATGCTTATCTCCCACAGGATGAAAAATCGCTGTACGTTTCATCTCCAATATTCGATCTTACCTCTTCTCACTACGGGAACTTCCAGAGACACACTCATAGAGTTGTATAAAGAACTTGCGGCTGTGGTACCGGATATGGCCTCTTTGCTCGAGCAAGTTGTGGATGATGGGGCTATTGACGGTTTGATTACCAGCGTAATACATTTTCCTGAAATTTCTTATCTGTATACTGACCTTTCTCCGGTAGATGAACCTCGCGGCTAGCGCTGCCATATCACAGGACATACGCGAGCTCAAGTCATCCATCCTTACCTATGCTCGCGAACACCTTGAAATCAAACATTTTGATCCTCCTATCAAGGAAGATGGTTCGAAAGCCGATACACGTGGATGGCATCACCCGCAGATAGGTCGTCTTTTGTGCACGCCAATCAAGCTTCCCCAATTCCTGAAGGAACCGGAAAAGTAAAGTGTCCATCTTCTTTGTCGTTGATAGTTTGCTTACATCATTTCCAGGTTCTGCACTCTTGTCCGTGACGGGGTTATTTGCATTAACCACGCACAATTTCCGTCGTGTTTCTACCAGGACGGTGGAGCTGCAGCCTCGCAGGGAAAGGATTATGTTCTTGAGCATCTCTTGCGTAGTCAATTGCTGGCCAAGGTGACCTCTGCAAATTTTCTATTGGTTATTCTATTTTTGGCTGATGGGACCGGGCAGGTCTTTGTGAACATCTATTTTGGGAAGAGTACAGCCGACAACTTCGTCGATGGTGAACACGACAGCCGTTTTCGTGTCAAGAGATCAGGCAAAGCATACCGGTACAACATACAGGAAATTACATACCGACATATTGCCTACACATCCCTGTTGGTAAGAGCGTTCCGTTAATCATTTCTTATTCTCGGGTTAATCCTCTTTAGTTACGTCATTCTCTTTCCGCATCAGATGACTGGAGAACTGATGATGGTGCCGTTGTCAAATGCGCGGCTTTTGACGCCGTGATTGCCTTGTTTGAGAGACCGAAATATACTGATGAGGAGTTCACCACCCAGCTCCTGAAGGAATGGAACGAGTACGTGTTTTTTGCTTCGTTATTGTTTTCTATATATATAACAAGGTTTAGGATGTTCGGTTGGATGCTCCCCTCTGGTGAAGATGCTACTGGTCTCGACTCCGATGATGACGAAGACAGCTCTCTGAACATGATCCAAGCTCTTGTTCAGCATAAGCGCAAAGCGACCGCAAATACATCTAGAACTTTGACTAATGACACTCCCCCTTCCCATGGGTGACAGCGCCAACCCTGATAACAGCGCTAATGCCTAGCTTCTTATTTGGTTGGTCATTTTAACATAATTTTCAGACCGATTTTCAGTATTTTCTTGATAGACCCTTAATCGAAAGACAATCTTTTCACTTTAGTACCCATTTTACTTCTCAGAGCTACGGGCCCTTTGCTTTGTTCTTTGCTTTGTTATTACTAATAGTCCATTACTGTTAATACTTTTACCTATCATTCCTACATATAATGTAATTTCCAAATGCCTATTTGTTTTGCTCTAGTGATATGTGAGAATTTGAAAGGCTATGGGTTGAACATTATGGACAACTTTTGAGAGATGATAAATTATGTATCACCTGGAACAGCTTACACATTATGTTCAGCCTTTTACATTATGGGGAACCTGTGCTAGGTGTAACATTCTGTCTTGTCTGTTCCGGGCTGCCCATTATGGAAGATCTGAGATAGATTTTACATTATGTATTGCCTTTTCAAAGCTACACATCATATTGAGCCTGGAATAGATGATATATTATTTACTGCCTTTTCTAGACCACACATCATTTCAGACTTTAGCATTATATGAGTTATTTCAATAAGGGCCATAATGCTGTCATGTCAAATAATGTTTTTTTTTAAAATAATGATTGGATATTCTCACAGTCATGTACTTAGAAAATGCCTGTAATGGCTACTTATAGTGTATAAGCCATCCCAGACCTTTTAAGCCATCCCAGGCCTTTACAGATCCCTGGGCTTTTGCTGATGGAAGTCAAGAAGGCCAGAACTCCTGCTCCTTCTAAAACTGACAAGGGTAAACGCAAGGCGGTGTCCGAGAACCCCGAATCCGAAGAAGTCGACGCCGAGCCTCTCAAAACCAAACCCGACTACGATCTTCCTGGAAAAGTACGTTTTCTTGCTATCTTTCTTTATTATGTCTATTTATTTATTCTGTTTATTAGGTGGTCGACAGTGCATTCCTCAGAGGTCGGATGGCGTTAGTCACCGCTGATTTCAAGAAGCTGGAAACTCCTCCCGGCTTTTCTGGACTTGAGACCCTCCCTTACCTTACACCCGCTGAATACATTGCTAATGACACCCAAAACACTTGTGTATGTCTTGAGTCCGTTTAGTCTAGACTCAAATTGAATACTGACTTGTTCTTTTGTTCTTTTCTTTTTAGCTCTTTCCTTCGCGACCAGGACGTGCCGCTAGTACCAATGAAAAGGACTACCCGGACGTCTTTATTGCTTCTCACCGGCTTGGTGCCGGTTATTCTCTTAAAGATCTTGTCGAGACAACCCGCAACATTGGTGCTGTCCGACAAATCGTCGCTGACCACAAGGTTGTGACCTGTGCTGCTTGTGCAGCCGGTGCTCACACCAAAACTTGCGTTCCAATGGGCGTGGGTCTTCCTTGTGTCGCTTGTCGCGGCTCTGGAATCCCATGTTCTCTCAATTCCGAGCTTGACCGTCTCGAAGTCAGTAGCAGGACCGGGTACGAGGTCTTTGCTCAGTGTTCTCCCGGTACGTCATCTACTTAACTACTTTCTTTTAACAAAGTTCTAACTGTAATTCTTCAAGTCATTGCCAACCAACTTTGTAGGATCAACGCTGCTACTTCCAGCTTCGTGGCCGCGTCTGGGCTTGCCGATGCCATCAAGTTCAATCTGGGTTCCGAGGTTGCCGTACTTCGGAATCATCTCTCCAATCCTGCGAGAGTTTTTCATCAGCTGAAGGCAGCTGACAAAAACTTCAAGCTTTCTCCTGAGTTGATTTCTGACATTGGAAAATTGGCCGGTTGGACTGTATCTTACAGCAAGGACGACATCGAGAACTTCTTGGCGCAGCCGGCTCCTGCCGATGATGTGTCTTTCCATCCCGTTGCCGCTCCTACTTGTGAACTTCCAACAGTCCCTCCTCTCAGCACTTCCAACTTTTTCTTTCCTGTCGGGAATAAACCCACCCCGCTCGATATTAGTCAATGGGCTCCTTTCATGGACGCTCAGAACCCAATGCGGCCAGCAGTCAACTCTGCTTTGGAAGCCGGGGAGCAATATCCCATGATCGTTCTTCCACCGGAGGAGGGTATGTCTCATTCCTTCTTTATATATTCTTAAAGTTTCTAATATCTGTCTTACAGTGTCCGTTAGCGACGTAGCAATCCCTACTGCGGTCCATCCGGGCTCTGTAAGTACCTTCTGTTACAATCCATCAATTCTACTATTGAATCTAGACTAACAACTCGTAGGTTGATTCTCCTGACGGTTTTCCTCACGCGTCCACTTCTCATGCCGACACCGTGATGGATTCTCCTGCCGCTGCGTCTACTTTGATGGACGCGGAGAACAGCTCTAGGAAAGAAGAAGAAGACGAAGCCTCATCCAGAGATGAAGACGCCACTAAGGCTTTTGATGATCAGTTTATGCACATAGGCACTCCAGAGTCCTTTCTTCATTCGTGAGTAAATTCTAAATTCTTTTCTCAATGCTGATGGACACATAGTAGTTCGGTGATTCGATCCTCTCCCCCAATCGCTGTTCTTTCCCAGGAAAAGGACGAGGACAACCATGCCAACAACGACGACGATGAAGACGAACAAGACGTCGAGGAGGATTTGACCAACCAACTCGACTCTTCTCCTATTCGACCTTCGTCGACTCGCTGATTCGGTCTAGTTGGGAGCTTCTTGGGATATCCGGCGATCTTTTGGACTCTTTGCACGGCCTATGGCCATATATTTTTGTTGTACTACCGTCCCCCTCACTCACACGAACCATATGTATTCTTACACCTGTGTGTACCCCCGCAGCATAGCTTAACTTTACTTATAACAGTAGTTACTATGTCTGCTTATTTTCTGTATTGCAATCTATCTGTGCCAGCCTACGTGGCTGATGACTTGTTTTAACACTTGTGTGACCTAAGTTGAATCTGGAGTGAACTTTCAATTAAACTTTTTAGTCCAGACTTGTTTCGATCACTTTTTCAAGTTACTCCAGACTTGATTCCTGACTTGGAACCATTAGTCTGGTCTCGATTTCTAGATCTACGATGAGTCTTGACTGGCCAAATCGGTGAAACTTGTTAATATCTGTTCTCAGGTCTCTCCTGGTTATACGAAGTAGCGCAAATAAGCGACGGACGACATATTTCCTTATTCGATAGATCCGCAGATTGCATCAATATGTACTTAGAAAAATCGCAAAATTCGCGGAAATTTCGCTGCCGTCTAGCATGCGTAGTACTCCTTCTCCCCATTCGAAAAATAAAGCAACTGTCCTCAGTTGCCTCCCCCAGATCTACATTTTCTTCAACGATTTATTCGTAGATTTATTCTAGTTATAAAATATATTCTTTTTATTCTAGACTCGCAGTATATAAGGTGGGTGTTTTTCCTCATGTTTCGATAGGTCTTCTACCGAATTCATTTCCCAAACTGTGTTCTAAAAACTTTCTTACTCTTTTCCTTACCGCTCTTCTCGCACTACATCTTGCTATCGATGTCGAGTTCAACAACCGCGACTACGATCGACACCTTCGTCAAGAAGCTTACCGGCGACGTTGCCGATCTCGGCGAATATCTCGAGAAAAACAAGTCCCCCGCTGTCGTTTCTGCGGCTCTAAAAGCTGTCAGCGACACACTGGTAAGGAAATTCTATTCTATTATGGTTTCTCTACATCGAATTTAACCTTTTTGTCAGGCTTCGACTGATTCTGCTTCTCTCGGGATTCTTTCTGCTGACGAAACCGCATACGGACTTGCCGACGAGGCTATCGTGCTCCTCAACAAAGCTTCAAAACTTGAAGGGATTGCCCACTGTAACACCCTAAAAGGTGCACGCGACACCTTCTTTGCTATGAAAAAGGCTCAGGCCACACGTCGCGCCCAACACAAAGTAAGTCTATACTTGATTTTCAAATCCAGAGTCAAATTCCCATCTGATTTTCTATTTAGAAAAGTGAAAAAGCCAAGCAAACGGCTGACGACGGAGGCGATGACGTTGAAATTGTTACCGACAACTCCTCCTGTCATCACTGCTCTTCGGTATGTACACTTTTCCTTCTTTTTCAATTTTCTATTGAGTCCATTCTCAATTTTCTACCTTTTATTATAGACCCATGACCCTTCGAAGGAGTGCCCTTCGAAATATCTCGGGAGGATCTCCAAAACGAAATCCGTAGGTCTTTCTATTTATCCATCACTTAATATTTGAATTTACTAAATCAATTCTATAGGCGGCGGCGACTTTGGACAAAGCCAAAAACAAGTCCGGTCCAAAAGTCGACATCGAGATCAACTCTGATGTCAAAATGAAGGATAGTCCTTCTCCTTCTCAAGTCCAGACTCGTGCCAGCACTGTGAGCATTCCTTATTCTGAGGTTCCCGGGATGGATATCCAATCTCGAGCGTATTCTCGTGCTAACGAGATTCTCAAAAAGGCTGCCGCTGCTTCTAAAAATAAGGGACCACCTGTCAAACGTACCAAGACCGAGGTCTTGGATATTTCGGATCCCACTACCGGTAAGTCTATACTTATTACGTTAATCGATTTAGTTCTGACTTGCGCTTCTTTCCCATATAGTCGATACCGAACGTTCTCAAGGTGAACTCGCGCGCCGTATCGTCGACGAAGTGGCCATGCTTCCGTTCTCCGAGCTCTCTCGTAAGCAATCCGATTCTCTCAAGGCGATCGCGAATTACTTGCTCATAGAGACCGAGCAGTCACTGTTCGCGGCCCAAAAGGCGATTCGGGACTACAAGACCAGCATCAAGCTAAGGACGGCTCTAGTACAGTCTGTTTACTACGAGTTTCAACTAAATTTATTTTCTTATGTTCATGCATTCATGCTCTCTCTAATACTTGTATGATAATTCTTGATATTGAAGCGAGGACCTTGCAATCAAGTTCAGGCCTTATGAAGATAGCTTTTCTTAGATCTATCCTTTTTACATAGGAGCGATGGCTCCTGGTAATTATCATTATTCTTCCTGATTTCCTCCAAGCATATATCAACGGCTTTACCTGCCGAGACATAATTTTCTCTTTCATCCGCGCAAGTCCCAAGATGGGGTAGTGCGCGTTCTATGTGTGGATATTGTCGACGGGCTATTATAAGTACTAGATTATCTAAACTCAGGATCTGTTGATCTTTTTCTACTATCTTAGCAGTCTTCTGCTTCCTTTGCCTACTTGAATTCCTATTACTTCCTTTACTTAATTCAGGCCTGTTCTTAAAGCTGAGACCTGTTCTACTAATACGGAAACCTTTATACGGCTCTCCAGTACGCCCGAAGCTTCTTCTAAGAAGACTACTTCTTTGACTTATCTTTAGGTAGTCTTTCCAGAGATACTAGCTCTCTCATTAGACATGTATTATTAAACATTTCCAAAAGCTGCTCAAAATTCAGACCTGTGCTAAAGACCATTGAGTCCTCAACAATCTCTACTTTTTGCGCGCATATAAAGATGATCATGTTCAGAGCTCTGTAGTATCTCTCTATCTATTTTCTCTTTTTCTGAAACGCCCCGGGTATCCGATCGAGACAACTTGTCGATCAGCCGGTGTCTTTATGTAGTTCCTGCTTATTAATTTGATCAGGAGCCACATGTACATCGGCATTGTTCCTACCTTGTCTCGATGCCTTCCGTCCTTGGGCCAAAGATAACCCTGAGGTGCAGGTGCAGCGGGAGGCGCAGGTGCACGTATAGGCGCAGCTGGTGCGGGCAGAGCTAAAGGCTGGAGAGGTCTTCTTGAACTTCCTGAACT
>ML180422.1:0-15781 GCA_004369135.1 Dendrothele bispora CBS 962.96 | reverse complement strand
ACTACCTATATCGCTACAAAGACCTTGAAGGGTTCTGTCCTTTCAACTCGCATACAAAACTTGCTAGATCGTATACCTATACAGACTCACTTTTGTGGTGTTTGTTTTTGGTGTTTGTCTAGTCCCACACAGCAGATTAACGTGCAAACCCATTACCGCAATAACTATGAGAGAGATCGACAAATGCAGCGTGTAACGACGCACAATCGGATCACCACCTCATTTCCAGATAGTCGGAGATCAACCACCATCACTAAATTCCCCAGACCTATATCTAGAATACGTACCTAATTCAAGTACTGTAATGTTTTCCTATGTAGATAAGATATTTATCTATTTGAATCATGATTTTAGGGGATTATCATTTGATACCACTATTCAGAGGATATTATCTTGAGTCAAGATGAAAAAGGGCTGGGAAAGACATGATCATAGGGATATCATGTCCTGTCATATCTCCAAAGAGATACAAGCCATCAATATCCTGGCACAGGATGATCACTAGGTGATCATCCCCATTCACAATCAATGAATCAACTTAATAAGTACATATAGAATCAAGCAGTCTTTTTATCTACAGTTTATGATAAATCAAAGACTCGGACTCGTTTGCAGGTGCATGTCGTGAATATCTGGCAGTGCTGGCATTCGGATGTGTTCCTTTAACAGCAACCCGAGAACTTCCGAAAGCAGCCGAAACTCTGTGTATTAGTAATATGTTCTATTGTAATCGAGCAACATGCGTATGTAATCAACACCCTTCTTGATCCCCAACCTCTACCATCGAGCTTGCTGTGTCCGTCTTCTGATTGTGAACTCTCTTTTGATCACCGCTTTGTTTTCCAACGCGATGGCGACATCATATCTTGAACCTTAACATGTGTGTCTTCTTCTTTTGCTTCCGTCTTTCTTGGTCGGTTCCGATCACTGTCCTTCTCTCGGTGAGAACGTCTGTTGGCCTCATAGAGTGTATCACAGACTAACATTGGTATCTTCCGCTATCTCTTACCTATCCACGTTTGTATTTGTTACAGCGTGTACGCGTCTGTATCTGTTGCGCGCGTATTTTCTCACCACTTGTATTATTTACGGTGTTGATCATGACTGAAAGGTGCGCATATAGCCTGTTTTTGGTGACGATGTGAACTAACATTCATTCCTAGGAACCTGCGAAAATGCCAACACTCTCTTAAACCAGATAATAGACTCCTCCTCCTGCTCCCTCGATCTATACACGTGGCACTGACCAAACGTTTTCCGATCCCATAGTAGCGCCGTGCCTGCGCAATGATGAGAAGTTTATTGACTAGGTACCGACTATCATCAGTAACTCCCTTGCTATCGAGAAACTGCAATGCTTTTGTTGCCCTAGCAGTTCTGTGTGAAGAGAAGAGATATCAGTGATGTGAACTCGTATGTCGTTAACTGATTCTGAACTCCTCTTTGAGTTAATATTTGGGCTAGCGTTATGGACAATATTTGCTTGGGTGTCATATCTCCTTTCAAGTCCGACTCTCCTTTTCTTGTTTACGAAATACAAACAAATTCACATCCCCTCGGGGCGTTGTTCGGTCCTCTCCTTATAGTGGTATGCCCTCTTGCTTCTTATAGTGATAGTTCAATACTAGGCCTTTAAAAGTATTTTCACAAGTCCGCCGTGTCGCTGCCCAGGTATGTATTTAAATTTTTTCTACGCACATGTGTATCTGATGTGCTCCTTGTTATGTAGGAGCACTTGGCCCCGTAACCTATCGAGTCTAGCTTGACCTTCTGGTAACTTTCTTGTTCTGCTTTGTTTTTCTTTTGCACCATTGTCCACTTCCTTGTCGTTCCATCTTATCGCTCTGCCTTGTTTGTACTGCCTGATGATAGTATCTGTATGCTTTCGTGTAAATATATTTGCGAAGTGTAATTAATTGTGATTTTTAATTGTATTGATTCATGGGCTCCCAGCCTGAGCTACCAACTGGGATATCCCCTGTCATATGTGATATCACCCAAACATCAATGAGCTCTCATGTCAACTGTGATAAGCTTCTTCATCCGTTATATTCTCCCTCATTGATGACATTGGTCCTCATTTGCTATCAACCTCCGTCATCTAGGTCAACTCTGTATCATTATGACATCTTACTGATCTGGAATGACAGTTGACGGCCAACCCCATACCCTGTGTATATACAGGGGGTCTGTTTATGTCGTACTTCCTAGTGTTTCTCTGGGATGAGGTACTAGATATTATATATATAGGTATGTGGACTTTAGTGATGACCTTCTGAGCTCACATCAAGGTTTGCAGCCAGTTATGGCGCATGTTACAATGGGCATCAAAGGAGGGTGGACCTCGGGGCCCATAACCTGTCAAGGGCAGCTAATGCTACTACTGACTCCTGAGTACACAGTGGCATGACCTACCATGACATATCCGATGGGGACAGAGAAGTTAGACGTTAGTAAATATACTTAAAGGACTTAGGACGACTGCTTCTCCAATATCGGAAAAAGACTTGTATTAAGGCAGGTAACTACTGTCCTTATATACTACAAAAGAGGGTGCACAGACCATGCAGCCTGAGTGCTCATAGACATAAGATCATTCTACATATAGAAAGAGGCTGTGCATAGTTGTAGACAGAGATGGAACAAAGTTCAACAATTCCTGTTGTGGTTTCCAGAATTATGGTGTGACTCTTGTCGGGAATTGCGTTCTGGGAAAGATCCCCTCTCATCATCTCCATCTGACAGAGGTTGATCTGGATCTGGTGGCGTTGTGGCAGATCTGTGAGTTGACATATTTGGAACCATTTTCTCCCTTCCTCAATGTCCATATGGAAAACTATGTCTCTGTTTTCCTGTTGATCTGCATTGCCTATTTTCAGCTTCAAAGGTTGGTGTCTGTTTTGATTTACCCCAGTTCCTTGGATGATTATCATTCTCTGAGAATGGGGCAGGGTAAAGTGCTCGAAGTGTTGACACTTCCTCCTCTTCAATTGGCCATATGGGCTGTTGAATATCAGGCTGATTTGTATGGTATATCATGCCACTGAGTGTCTCATGTATTTGTATATTTGTAATGCTCCAGGCAGAAAGGTCACTTTCTCATAAATTTTGTAATATGTATCACAGTCTTAGGCTTTTATGATACTCTTGGACTCGGTTTTGGGATGATTGTGAGCCCTGAGAATTGCTTTCTCCAGGTTGATTACTCAAAGTTCCTTGGCTTTCATGTCCAAATCTGTTGGTCTTGGAATTATCTCGGGTGAGTGATATTTGTCATTGTCCAGAGTGTTCATTTGATGACTCTGGTCCATCAAATAGACTATCGTGCCTTGATGGTGCACGTTCTGTTTGATTGTCATGTTGGGAACCAGCTTTCTGACTAGTTTTAGGGACGGAAGTCATGGGCCGAGGTATCCTGGATGTGCCAGGTCATCAGGAAAACTGCACAAAGATAATTTCTGATAATCTATTGATAATATCAAGGAATTCTGAATAGGCCAGATAACTCTCATAATTATCAGTAATTCTTGAGCATTCTGATCCTTCATTCATAATTATGAAGTATTAGAGAGCAATTATATGAATTATCCCTAAGTTCTTAATCATTGAGATCACAGTCCGGGCTTGTGGAATAATCTGCCAAGCTTTATTTGACAGAAGTTCTGCAATCTGGAATACTTATATATATGAAATGTATCAATAATGATATGCCAGTCTCCAGATGAAAACAAGGTTAAATCAAAAAAAAAAATACAATGTCAGGTTTCTGTGATTGAGAAGAAGAATAGAACATGTCACAGGTAAGTGATTTGCAGTGTTTAAGTTTATAAAAACATTGAACCCTTGTGAGATGCAGGCTATTCTTACTAGTTTTCTATAACTTATATGTAATTATCAATAACTGTCAATAATTTCTGGCCATTTCAATACTGTAGACAATTCAAAATCTACGGACCAGTGGACATGATGTTATCGTTGACTTGGACTGAATTGGATGAGGCTTGGGAGCTACACGTGGTGCATGCGGCACATGTCAACAAGGGTCAACTTTTCTCTGACTGATTCCGGCTGTGCCATTTCTGGCACCATGCTTCTTGCGGTAGCCGTGTATTCTACCTACCTACCTGCCGCCTGATAAAACCTCGGATGATAACATTTTTTGAGGAATGGCTCGAATGGGTAAGTAACTGTCCAGAAAGACAGGTTTCTACATGGCCGTGGGGTCAACGTGGGTTCAAGAAAATCAGGTGTCATGTGAGCCTATTCAAGCGGAGATCCAAAACCTCGTGACCTTTGGTTCAAGTTCAAAACTCAGTGTTTCGTTCTTCCTTCATCACCTACCACCACTCTCCATGTCCCCTCCTAATTACCGACTGCCCCGCTGAATGCCACTGCCATTGACCACAATTCTGACCACCTACTACCACACCCAATGCGTACCAACGACTTCACTCGACACTACCTATTACATTTCTACGCAAAATCTCACCGCGTTTTTTTTTTGGTGACCGTAGGCATCCAAGTATCCTACTACCTAGGTCAAATCATGACATTGGCAGGAGATGAGGCAGATAGTTCTGGGAGTCCCACCCTGCCAGTTTACTTTCTGTTTTTTTTTTTTGCTGTCCTAAAAGTCGTGAGTGGTTTCCAGCTACGCATTTATCTACTCAAGTAAATGAAGAGATATGTCATTTTTGCTATTAGGGCAGGAAATCTTGGGAAGTCGATCTGAAGGTATGTTTGCTTGCTTGTAGTTCCTTCGTTCTGCATCACTCAGTTGTAGGCATTGTTTTTACTCATTTATACATGTCATTTTCACTCATGAAAGATTCCTGCCATTGTGAGTACTATTTCTATCTCTCCAAACTGTTTATGTATATCACTCACACCCCTTTCTTTTCCATCTCCTCTTCTCGTGACTCCGAGGCTCATATAACATACTGGTAACTATCCAGTACCCTATTCTTTTTGGTATCCGGCACCCTTTTCAGTTTGGTTGAAAGCTGGCTCAATTAGTTACACTTGTGTTATTTTACCTGAATGCATGTATTTGTAGGTAGTCTGAATATGACTTTTTTCATCAATTGTAACATTATATGTGTGTCAAGGAACAGTGAAAGTACTTCATAAGTTCTCATAAAGTGCTGATTAGTGTGTCAGAATTCCAGGTAATGTTCTAGTAATTACCCAAGGAGGCTATAGAATTCTCAGTAATTATCAATAATGCCAATAACTCACTAATGGCCATAATGATCGATAATTACTGATAACTATTGATCATTCCTGGGCATTATCTTTGGGCTGTTTTCCTGATGGTTGGTTTGTGGGCAACGATGTTGATGGTCTATGGCTAGACTCTACTTCAGAATTTGAGGGCATAATTCCGTGGTAAGAATAAGTGATGTTGGTTGTGGAGGTGGAGCTCATTGGAACAGGGTTTGTCAGGGTATTGTTGGAAGAGTAGAATGGGAGCTGTTGAGATTCCTCAATGTTTTGGGTAGCAGCTCAAAAATGAGAACATAGAACTTGTTTTGGTTGTAACAAAGCTATACTGTACTAGGTCGGCCATGTGTTCCATAACGCATAACTTCCCCCTCTGAAAACCCTCAATTTTTCAATTCATAACACATAATGGAGGGGTATGAACACCCTTTTAAATCTCGTAACACACCTAAAGTAAGTAATTTTGGCTCTGGCGGGCCTGTGGCCCACCTATTTTACATTGCATAACGCATAACACCAGTCCTTGAACTGGACCTTGACCAAAGATTTTGCGTAACACTCAAAATCAATAAACTCTTGGTCGAAATAGTACAGTATTTACAGGAATATAAGGGTTGGCCCTTATCCAACCTCAAGTCAAGGTAATAATTATTTAAAGAAAGAAGGTTTCTTTATTAAAGAAATGTAGTACACAGTTGTATACTGTACTACGTCAAGTACAACAATAATGTCCTATGGACAAGATACCATGGATTTAAAAAAGTGTAAAGGGTTGGTCTCGCACTGGCCTAAGGCCTAGGTAAATCCAGACGGGGTTTATTCTTGAGCCACAGGAGGGCTGTCATGGTACAGAGGCACGTAAGGCGGGTGAGACGAGAGTAAGGTAAAAGTAAGTGATAAGGACGAGTCTTAGGGAATTTCTACTTAAGTACTTGTCATTGTGAGAATAATAAAAGGAGTTAAATATGTAGATGCGTATTTCTAAGCAAGTAACATATGTTACACAAGTAGATTCAGGTACATCATGATTATTGTGTGTTTAATTGACAACATCTTGCCCATCTTGTTCCAGCTTGTACAAACCTGTAAGCCAATCAAGTCACAAGCCAGGTGAGTCTTTACATGAGTTAGGTGCTTATTTTGGCAGGGAATTGAATGCTGACAAGCCCAGCAAGCAAGCAATTAAATAGAGAATTTTCACAAGCATTCTCTCACACCAACCAGAAATACCACCAGAAGTGAACCATCTGAGTTTTGTGACAAGTTCTGACTCCATGTCAACAGGCTCAGATGAACCATCACATGGAGACAGTTTCTACATTACAGATCAATTCCTGCATTTATCATTTCCTGTTAATGTTGGCTTTCAAAAGGACTTAATTGCATTCTATTTCATGGTCCTATCCTATTAATGCATGCGATGGAACATACGACTGTGATCACTGCCCTCAATCTAAGTATCTCACGGCGAATACTCCTTCTGAATGAACTTGGCTATTGTAGACAACTGGATATTGGATGTTCCCTCATAAATCGCACCCTGTAACAACAGAAAGAATCAGTAATAGGGTATAGAAGAATCAAGGTCACACTCACAATCTTAGAATCCCTCCAGAATTTTTCAACCCCAGTCTCTCTGGTAAATCCAGTTCCACCCATCCATTCGATGGCCTTCCCGCTAACACTCTCTGCAACCTTGCTTGCGTACCACTTCGCCATTGCCACCTCCTTCACGAATGGTAACCCGTTCTCCTTCCGCCTGGCGGCATTGTAGGTCAAAAGCTTGCGGCTTCAATTTGTGTGGCAGCTTCAGCAAATTGGAATGACATTCCTTGAAAATTACCGATTGGCTGACCAAATTGGGTGCGAGTGTAGGTGTAGGGAACAGAGAGAGAGAAGGCCCCTTGGGCGAGGCCAAGCATTTGTGCGGCGATACCGATACAACCTAGCGTCCTTGAGAGACTATCACTTATGAAGGATTCGAGTGAACGTTGCATACCTTCATTCAAAATCTCTATTGCAATCTTGTACCCCTTACCCTCTCCCCCGATGATATTCTCCTTGGGTATCTTGACGTTGTCAAAGTTCAATGTGCATGTCGAAGACGCCCGGATGCCGAGTTTCTGCTCCTTTTTAGCGATTTCAATGCCCATGTCCTTGGTCGCAATGAAGCAAGTGATGCCCTTATAGCCTTTAGCAGGGTTGATCTAGACCAAAGTTGAGAGATATGCAAACTTGAAGGGAGGATCAACATACGTTGGCAAATATAAGAAATACTTCTGCCTCATAAGAGTTGGTGATCCACATCTTGGTCCCGTTTAGAACATAGTCATTTCCAACTTTTGACGCTTTGGTTTGAAGAGCAAAAGCGTCAGAACCGGAAGCAGGCTCAGAGAGACAGAAGGAGCCCAGCTTTTTATCGATCGTCAGTTAGACAGCTTGAGATAATATGACATTACCTGCCTTTTCAGTGCTCAAAAGAGATAACCACTTGTCCTTTTGTTCTTCATTGCCATATTTTCTTAGAACAGTATTGACGAGAGTATTGTGTACGTCGCACAAGACTGATACGGATGGATCTACTTTGGCAAGTTCCTCGATGGCAATGATTGTGGAAGTAAAGGACGACTCAGATCCACCATGAATACTAGCAGTTTCAAAACCCATAAGCTACATAAAGTTGAGTACGTTCAAGGAGGGGACCAGGACGGAAACGTACACCTTGCTGGAACAAGCCCTGAATTATTGAGGTATCCATCTGTTCATTCTCGTCCATTTCGCGGACCTTGGGCTGTACAACCTCAGTTGCAAATCTGCGCACTAAGCAAATCGAAGTTGGAATACGGAAGCATTTTGGCACGAGTAAATTACACACCAGTCTCACGAATCATTTCTTTCTCTTCGGTGAAGACATTGAGTGAGCCAATCTGAGCAAGTTGTTCTGAGCGATGATGACGAGTTACGGAAAAGGTCCTAGACAGACGTGAGATATGACAGGCGTACACGTACATACAATGTGAGACCCACCTTGCTGCGCTGACGGAGGAACGAGACACGATGCATTTCGGGGAACGGGATAGGGTGTTTCTGAACATGATGATGGAAAGACGAAGTTGGGAAATCAGAGGCAAGTGCTCCGGCCATACTGTATTGGCATGAACGGAAGCAACGGTAATGGTAATGGTACCCTCGTTGTGTTGCCAAAAGTGGGGTATGTAATGGGTAATGGAGCATCCGTTGCCAACCCAGAACCATTACATCCCAGAGTAAGATAGCGACCGAAATTTTGCCCAAAAATCAAGTTAAATATATAATTTCTCTATTATTACAATACAACAACTAATCCTCGCTATTGTTGTCAATATCTTGGTCCTCCTGTGG
The DNA here is from genome assembly GCA_004369135.1 of Dendrothele bispora CBS 962.96. Taxonomy (NCBI): domain Eukaryota; kingdom Fungi; phylum Basidiomycota; class Agaricomycetes; order Agaricales; genus Dendrothele; species Dendrothele bispora. The sequence continues at coordinate 7,177 of ML180422.1, read as the reverse complement.
CGAATTTCCGGTCTCAGACTACATTCTACCTGCACCATCGTAAGCCCATACATCTTCCACTTCAATATTATTCTCCAAAGTTCCTTCCTCCATCTTCTGAAAGTTTGTGTTGTTCAAAGTCTCACCAAATGTTGCTGAAATCACCGCTGTCAATGGAACATCGTCATCATCAACGGAGTCGATTCGAAGATTAATATCACTCTCGAGGGGTTCGGGGCTATCATTCAGTCCATGAACGATACCACATCGTGCTTCAATTTCCTCTCGAAGTGTTGAATCTTGCTGCAGGTATTTGCGAAGCTCTGCTTGAGTCTTCTTGCTCGTAAGACACTCGGGAGAGAGGCTATATCCCTTTGTACGACAATTTGTCCATGCCTAATTTATGACTCGTGAAAAGAAGCTCGGAAAAGATAAATTAATCATACCTTCTTGATCAGGGATCGACCATGCTGGCTAGACATATATTCGTAGGCCTCAACAAGGCCTGGAACCGATGCATCCCGAAGCTCAGTGATAGAGGTTGTAATCTTGATGTCTTCAAGTGGTGCACCTCGAGATAACTGCTCCTGATGTGTGTCGGCCATCCACTGAAAGATCTTCTGTTTCAAAAAATGTTTAATTGGGCACTGTAGACCGACATCGGCTGGTTGGAATTTGCCTGTGCAATTTTGAGGAACGAAAATGAGGATGATGCGTGGGTACTCTTTGAAAATCATGGTTCTGAACTCTTCACTCGTGTGGACAGGATAAGCATCAATGAAAAGAATAGACATTTGATCGTCATCGAGGTCGGGATCTTCTTCAATAACTCGAGTGATATAAGGTTGAATGACATTGGCCAACCACTCCTTCATCGTTTTGATCGTGCTGAAGTGACTCAAGGGCTCTTAGCACTCGCAGCACAGGTGAAATCAAATCCGAGGTCAAGTGCCTTGTTCATTCCTGGAGCGTCAGAAGATGGTGTCGAAGCCTTGGTTTTCCCACCCCAGATTTGCTGGAAAGGTAGAAAATCGCCGTCTGCAGTGCTTGTGACAAAAAGAGTGAATGCCCGCTTCTCATCTTTTGCAACAACATCGACTTGTTTCTCACCAGTAGGGTGATAGGTACGGGAACTGTTGGGAAGAACATAAATTCCCATTTGATCACCGTTGAGGAGAAGCTTCGGAGGGATGTTGTACCATTGCATGGCGTAGACAATCTGCATCAACGAGCGCTCGCAGACATCCTCAGCATCAGCGGGGAGATGTGCTGCTGCACGAGTCCCAGCACGAGGTGACCAGTTGAGGACGGCTTGGAAAAATTGTCGGACATAGCGCTCAGAACACTGGAATTCAGAATTCAGGAGTGATGGACATCGCTTCTTGATGATACCAAGCATGATTGAGCGAGCAATAGGAACGTTTACGATCATTCCAGACCTGCGAAGATCCAGCAGAGTTGATTTGATTTCGTCGGTGATATGGGGATATTTCGTGAGAGCGCCAGTGCGGCCAGATCCGAGAATAGCGTGATGAAGTTTGACCTTTTCCAGTGTCTTGACTTTCCATTCCCGCTCGCCTTTGACCTTCCACCGGTAAATTGTTCCACGATGAATGTGCTTGAAGAGGTGAGGAACATCACGCTGCAAGATTTTCACCGCTCCCTCAGAGCTCCAATCGGCCTTGATCATAGCAACTGCGATGTGAACCCAGAGGAATGGATGATACCAGTTTGTCCTCTCAGCCTGTCCTTGCTTCGCTCCTCCCAGTGTCCCATTCCGACTGTCTCGCCAGTCACTTGTAGCGACTCGTGAGACCTCAGCAACTCCATGACGACCCAACACCTTTTCTGCATCATTCTCTGACTCTGCCAGCTCTTTCTGCTTCCTAGCTTGATCCATCAACATGGTGTTTGCATCGTCGGCCCCATCCTTTTCGGCTTTCTTCTTCTCTCGATGTTTTTGCACCCGAAGACGATTTAGTTCCCGGTCCCGCGCTTCCTTGTTCTTCTTGAGTCTGGCCATCTTCTCATCATATTCAAGCTGCTTCTCCTCTGCTTCTTCCATCCTCGCTTTCCTGTCGGCTTGCTTCTGCTCCTCTGTGCGCATGTCTTTCCCAAAGTTTAGTGTTGACTGTTTGAATTTCTTGGGTAACAGTCTGATTGGGCGAGTTGGAGCTGATGAGGACAACTCAGAGGAATGGGGAATAGATGTCGAAGCAGAAGCCTGGGTAACCACTGGTGTGTCTTCATTCGTTTCGTTGTCCGAAGAAAGGTCAATGACCGAAGAGTCGTCAGGATTGCATTTGTGTCGGGCAGGGCCTTCAGATGTTGAAGTTTCTTGAGTATGTTTCCGCTTCGGATGTCGTGCACCCTGGTTTTCCGCTGACTTGATCAGTCTCTCAAGCCAAGCAGACTCAAAAGCAATGTGATCAGCCTCGGACATTTTCTTGACAGCGTCTTTAATCATCGAAATGAGATTCTCTAGACGCTGTCCTCGTTCCTTGAACTCAATCACACCATTGTGAGTCTGACCAAGGCAGACCTCCAGTGAGTGTGATAGTGCTCCAAAGACACCTCGGTCTTCGACATCTTCAAGAGCAAAATGGTAGGTAGACTGAGCAACAGGTGGATTGAGAGGAATAGCATTAGGGAGAGCTCGTAGAAGGTCCCGGAGATGGTTTATTCGGGATACGAGCTTTTGTGAGGGGCCTGTAGATGGCTTTGGTGGTTTCTCGGGCACCTTCATGGCGGGCAATCACAAGGTGGTAGGTTGTACAAGTCACGAGTTTGGTTTGGGATTCGGACAGTAGGGCTATTCCTCGAACTGGCTATTGTTCCAATTTCCTACATTACTGTATTACCATATATAGACTCGTTGCCTAAAATCGAGACGGTAATGGGTAACAATCGGCTTGTCGCCATGCTGGAGCCAAGTGACCATGTAATGGTCAAAGGTCCGTCGCTTCCGTTCATGCCAGTACAGTACTACTTTATATTCCGGAGCTTAGGAGAACTGGCACAAGTTTAGACAACTTTCCCACAGTCGACAGTCTATTCCTCAACGCAACGTCGTCAACGATGACCCGTCTTGCCTTTTTGTTATCTTTGTCACCGTTGGCCCTAGCATTCTCCAATACCTCTCCTTTCATTGCCTGGTCACCTTATAGGTACTTTTCATCCACTGATATGTTTCTCAAGGTTCACCCTCGGTTGCAGTTCTGATGTCCTCGGCCGTCTTCCACTTGCTGTCGTCGATACACACTCTGTCCAGCTCTTGGAAGAAATTCTCTTGAGCGATGATGCATGCAAACATGATGCAATTGTCTTAGTAGACCAGCCAGGGGTATGTCCAGCGTGTCTTCGATGTCTCTGTTCATCCTTTAAACGACCTCTGTTGACATTTCACCTCCAGCTCCACGCCTCTGACCTCCGCAATCTCCCTTCCAACTCGCATATAGCCCAGTCTCTTTCCTCTGCACCATCGTCTCATCAGTTCGCCTACGTGCCTCTTACCCTACCCACCACTTCGACCGATTCTTCCCTCTCTGTAGTAGCCCGAACTGCCTCTGAGAAATGTGGCTTTCAACTCGTAACCACGATGCCCGGACAAGGAGGAGCTTCTGTCTCCAACGAGAAGTCTATCATTTTTGTCACCTTACCAGAGTTGGAACCGGGAATCGAGAGGAAAGGAAAAGTCGCTGAACACGGTGAATATCACCCGGAGAACCTAGACATTGTCTTCTAACAACCTTTTCCCCAGATGCTCTTCTATCAACTACTCTTTCCTCTCTCCCTTTTTTGAACCACCTCACCATCGTCACCGGCTCTCCTATTCGCTCCACTTTGTCCCTTTACAAACGCCAGGAGCCTGAAACTTCTTCTGTCCTTAGTTCTGCTCTCTCCAATGCTTCCACTAAGCAAAAGAACGGTATTCTTCACAACTACCAACTACTTACCCCAGCTTTGATCACAACTTTACTCGTGGTTCTCTTTCTCTTCTTGCCTATCATGTACTTTGGCATCTCTGCTCTTGCGAGCATTCAGAACCCAATCAGGTTGGAAGCGCAGCCCAAAGGTTATAACGCTGCCAAGAGAAAGAACCAGTGAACAATTAGGCAACCACGGGAAGGGGAGCCCAGTCTGCACATGGACGCTAATGCATTGATAGTACAGCTGTTTCTAATTATTCGTGCAATTAATAATGACTACCTGTCGTGCTGGACCTTTTCACCGACCCACACAGAACCATCGATGAGATCATACTCAGTCTCGTTGCCCTTGGGGTGGACACCAAGGCGGTATTGACGACAGTGATGGTCCTTGATAACCCAACAGCCATCATACAGACAGAACCAATTCTTATACTAGGTACTCGATCACCGGCGACACCACAATATTGTAATGGACACAATGTATCAAGGAAAGTTAATGATACCGGATTGCTTTGGTGTAGTTTAACTTTGCCTATCAGCCAAGACTATGTCGATCTCGTTAGCAATTTGAGTGTTGTTGGTGTCAGCGGAGAAGACCTCTGCTCCGGAGGCGAGAGAGTCGATTAGAAGAGAGAGTTTTGTCTTGGTTAACCCTGGTTCCTGCGCATTGAGATACAAAATAAGCAAAGTACAAACATGATTCGTTAAACGAGACAGACCTTTCTGATCTCTTCTAGCTCATCTTTAAACCCGTCTGCGACCGTACTCATCCAAAACCTTCTGAACTTATCCTTCATTTCCTGCTCCTGCGTATTATCAGTTGTATTTCCTGTAATAAATGTAAAGACCTCCACGAGTCCGGGTTGGGTCAGACCCGTGACCCATAGACGGGTACCCACACTCAAAAAGTGCTGACCTGTGACCCACTAAAGATCTGTGGGAAACGGGTCAAAAACCCGCAAGTCTGCAGGTACCCATGGGTCAAACTATGCAAAATTTGAAAAACAAAACAACACTGTGTATCCAGATTTTATGTATTATTTTGAAGTCAATATAACCACATATATAAGATACAGTCATGCAACACTGTAAATAAAGTACAGGGACTCTGTAAATAATAGAAATCAATACATATCTATAATCTACATTATTCAATTTGTTTCTGTACAAATTTTCAGATTTTTTGACGGCGCCGTTGATGAGAATGGACAATAAAAACATTGTAAAGACACGGAAATTTCAAAGTCATGTGACTTTCTAAGTATTGACCCACCAATGTTATGGCCGCTGATTCTCAACAACAGCATGGTCAAAAAATCTGAAAATTTGTAAGGAAGTTAATTCAGTACTATGGCTTACATAAATGTATTAATTTAGCTATATGAGCTATTCAGGGAATAGAAAACCCTTTTTGTTTGTTTCTGGCACATATTCTTATTCCTACCTCCAGCCATTGAGCTTGGTGATAGGGTCTATAAATGTAATTTGTGCAGATTTTTGATATCTACAGTGTCCAAACTTCCAGATTTTTATTAGTTACCTTTCCTCTGTAAATACATAGTGCCACAATTTTAAAAAACTCAATTAATTAATCAGGGGAGAGTTTTTGTCACTACTTCCAGAATTGGAAAATGAGTGGTTCTCTCTCACCCTCAAGATGATGTATAATATGTAGACTCGCGTGGCCAGTGCCGTTTGGTTGCCGTTCCACACGCATTTTCTCTTTTGGTAATTCGGAGATCGAAAAATGCTAGGCAACCAAAGGACTGGTACCACTTCAGGGGGTTTGAATAGAGTCACATTTTTGTGACGCGGGACTTAGTGAAATCAAGGTCTCACTTTTGACTTTTGCGACTCTATTTTCACCTTCCTCCTTTCCTCCCTCAGTCCTACATACAAAATGTACTTTTATACGTTCTAATTGATTGAGACTTCAAGTTCTACATGATTTCTTGCCGCCTTAAGCTCCCTAAACTGCCTCAAACAGAAGACTGCCGCTTTTTTTGTCGTTTTGAAAGGTAGCTGTCCACACAACTTACCATGGTTGCGGATTCTACAGTTCTACTTCTACAGTTCTACTTCAAGGTCCAATACAGTAGGTTGGGTGACTGGGTATGCTCCACTACGACGTATTGGTGACACTTCCCCAACCTTTTCCTTGACCCTTTCCTCAACCCCTTCCAGAGAACATGTCAAACAGCTCTGGAGTTGATGCCCTGCAAGTTTTTATGAGTGCCGAGGTAGGAGAGAGAGAGCCGGCACTGCTGCTTACTATAGAGGAGGATGTTGCATTAGAGGATAATAATGACGGTCTTGAAGGCAAAGAGAGTGAAGAATTTAGAGAAAGTGACAGCTCGAATAAAGAAGAGGAAGTTTTTGAAGAAGAAGAGCCGGAGGAAGATGAAAGGATAGCTAAACTCCAGGTGCTGTATAGCGGAGCAGCGAAATTTCACTAAGTCCCGCGTCACAATGTCACGACTCTACTAAAAGCCCACATGTGGTACCAGCTGTTTCCCAAGGAAGCCTTATGTAATCGGCTGACTGGTCAAGGGAAATGGCTGGGGACGAGCCTATATAATATGTAGTGTGTTGCTCATGATATGAGTTAATTCCAACTGATATTTAATGTATACTCCCAAAATAGTAGAGTATCAACTTGCACACAAACTACACAAGTGTTAAGATGGCCACACATTTAGCTAACATTTATCTGAGACATGATTTAACTTGATTTAATACTTATAATCAATTTACAACAAAAAATGGGGCTGACCCACGGGTACCTGTCAAAAGTAGAGAGCTTGACCTGTGACTCATCAGTGATCCGTGTGAAACAGGTACCTGACCTGTGGGTCACTAAACCCGTGGGTTTTTCCACAGATCAACCCACGGGTACCTGTTGATGACCCTGACTCGTGAAGGTCTTTAAATAAATGAAGGTATAGCGATAGACGGAGGAGGTGATGAGGGTTCCTGAGGAATAGGACCGGGCATATTATGGCTCGTCATGGGTGCTCCTAAGTCTACGGAGGTAGATTTGATGCTTCGAACAGGCCTCTCATCATCAGAATCTGACTCTGAAGATGATGAAGAGGACAATGACAACGACAACAAATCCGAAGGATTTTTCTGTGCTGCTTTCGGTGATACTTTAGCTGAATGCTTTATTGCGGATATTGTTACCATCGCAATCCCCTCGTCACTAGAACCATCAGAGGATGAAGACGAGGATGAGGAGGAAGATGAAAACTCCACTCTTCGCTTGC
>ML180421.1:0-15816 GCA_004369135.1 Dendrothele bispora CBS 962.96 | reverse complement strand
TGTAGAGTCTACATACAAAATGCGAAACCTTTTTCCAGGCTAAAATCAGGGACTGGACCTTTCATTATATAATTTCCTTCATTAGCTTATGTATCGAGCACTCTGCAAGATTGGAGTGCAGGTCTACACCGAGCCTAGATACTTGCAAAAGGTTCGGCCCTCGCCGCTTGCGGCCATACCCCTCAGTCATATCTTATATTCTTCTCCCTGTTGAAAAGGCGTTTGCAGATGTGTGATGTTACTAGCTTGAACGAGAATTCTAGGGGTTTTTATTTAGTGAAAAATGGTTCAGATATATATCTTTCTTGCTAACGAATAATCGAAATTAAACTTAACACTTATTCCTACTGAGTAAGTACGGGAAGAAGAAAAGGCGTTTGCAGATGTGTGATGTTACTAGCTTCAACGAGAATTCTGGGCGTTTTTATTTAGTGAAAAACGGTTCAGATATATGTAGGCCCCACCTGAAAAATCTTCAGAGGAGCCAAGTGATGCAATCCTTGGCACACTTCCCAGTAGTAGTCATACACGGAATGTTTCGGTTGTCACATCGTTTTTCTTTAGCCCCATTCGTATTTTTCTTTAGCTTCGTTTTCAATTTTCTCAGTGGGGACTTCAAAACTCTCGTTGGAGATGAGGTCTACTGCTTTTATTAACCAAAATTGTAACTAAAAATTTCACGTGCTATTTGATTTAAGTGTCGGGCGCTGATTGGCGTAGGCAGGATGGTCGAGGTTCGTTTTGATTTTTGATTTCGGACAAAATTTGACTGAAAGCGAAAATTTAGCGTCAGGCATCTCCAACTACTACTAGAGTATATACATAGGACCTGGTTTAGAAAACACGCCTAGGAACTAAGGCAGTCATCCAACCGGGATTGGGAAAGAACCACCGGTGAACTTCAAGTTTTTTTCTTCTCAGGTTCAACTCAGGTTACACTTAGCTCGGATCTTCTTCAAGTTGTTTGCCGACGGTTCTTCTGAATGCTGGATTGAAACGGAAAGGGTGAATTTTGAAAGAACCAAACTTTTTTCTTCTGTCCCCATTGATACATAAAGCTGAGGGACGTGGCGGGCTCAAAAGTCACGGAATTGTGTTGTTCCCAAAAAACTCCCATCATCTCAAAACTACATCCAAAGTAAAATTGGCGCATCCAACTCAATTCTTGCTCTCTAGTCCCAATATTCTGACTGGACCCCCCTCTGTTGATCTCTTACTGCTGGCTCTCTTTTGGCGTCCTCTCATTACCTAGTTCTTCGTTGGCGCCGTTGTCAATGATGAGCTCGACTTTTCTTGCTGCTCTCTTGCCCTTCGCCGCGTGTGACTGTGTTACAGTCACATCACACTTTCCTCAAAATCGTATACTCTCATAGCTTCCTTGGAGCTCGGAACCTTACTTTGGTGTCCTGAAGTCTGGATTTGCGTTGTCGGCGCTATTGACAACGACGAGCTGCTCTTCCGCCCTGTTACCTACTGTGGAACCTAACTTTGGTGTCCTGAGGTTTAGATTTGCGTTGTCGGCGCTACTGACACGACATTTTCATGCGACTATACAGTTCACGGCCTACACCGTCACTCGTCCCCTCTACTTAGCCCAGCTGCGCTCGGTCATCTTAACCAACACGCAAGCTCGGAGCTCTGCTAGACGGCACTAGTCGAACATGTAGTAGTCCCGTCAACTTGTGCAATGTGCTCGCTCTGTTACCTGTTGTGCACAGCCACACCCATGTTTTCACGCGACTGTACAGTTCTCGGCCTACACTGTCACTCGTCCCCTCTACTTAGCCCAGCTGCGCTCGGTCATTTGAACCAACACGCAAGCTCGGAGCTCTGTTAGACGGCACCAGTTGAACACGTAGTAGCCCCGTCAGCTTGTCTTATCGTGGTGGTGGGCATTTGCCGTTCCATTTGCGTGCAGCTTAGTAAGCATCCTGAGAGCAAATTCTTGACTCCAACTCGGATTGGACCAGATATACCGTTGAGAGCACTTTTTATGTCAGAAATCTATGATTTTTTTATATACAAGTACGTATGTAAGATATGGAGAATGTAGACCGCACGTAATATATATAGATGGTCAATACATTAGTTCAATTCAACTTCTTCTTCATCTTCGTCCCAATCATCCACTATCATCTCTTCAACGGAGGCATCCTTCTCAAAAAATGCACCGAACGATGGTCTTCCGAGCTCGTTATACTTTTTTATACTCATCCGCAAAACTTCCGCCCGTTCAGCTTTCCTCCCACACTTGGACTTCTTGGGTACTTCAAGTGCTTCCATCAAACGCAACGTGTCGAGTTGTTCATCAATCATGCCAACTGTCAGTGCTTCCGTTACCTCACACGGTTCCTTGAATAAAACCACTTTGGAGAGCCTCTCTTTCTTCTCGCGCTCCTTCCTCTCCTTCGTTTCTTGCTTCGATTTCTTCAATGCAGCAACTTGTTTATTGAATTCAACCTGCTCCTTCCGACGTTTTGCCTCCAGTTTACTTGCATCCAGAATGCGGGCTTCTTTCATGATGTAGCGGAAGTCGTCCTCTGTGAATTTTGCATCCATGAATGCCTGGGTATTGTTTCGAGCATACAAGACCATCGCGTTGTATTGTTGAATAGTGAGAGTCGGCTTGAATCGCAACATGACACGGTAGGATCCCAATGCACCCTCGTTAACATCGTTTGTAGCTGGCATCCATGCGTCCTCCTTCTCATTCTCAGTAGCCAAGTCAATTAAACTACCGGGTGCAAATTCCGCAGTAAATCGAATGTATGTGGTCAGCGCGCCCATAAGAAATTCAACAAGAAGACCCTCGATATCAGGTAACTCGTCTAAACGAGCATGAATAGCTTGGATAACTGCGGGTTTTTGCCAAGGCTTTCCGTCGAGAGATGCAGACAGGTAAGTATCTTCTCCCGGAATCAGTAGTAGGGATGGATCATCGATAAGTTTTTGTAGATGTTCACGGACATGTAGGTGCCATGGTCCTAAATCCAACGCGTTGACATGCTTATTGGCACGAACGACACGTAGATACGGAACAGTAATCGCCTGGTGAACTAATCCAAGTACAGCAAGCTCTTGACATGTCTGTGGACATTTCAACGCGTTTACAAGATTTTTCTCGATATTGGTCCATCCAGGTTGATTCTTCGTAAGCTTGACAGTCTCCAAGAATTCGATATAATGCATTTTGTGAAGAAAAAGGACCCCAGCAGCGGCACCATGTGTTGCAAAGCGGGAATTACTGGTGTCCGGGAATTGCTCGAAGTCGTCACCAAGTAAGTCACGAAAGTGCGCGATATAGACTTTTCCTTGACCCTTTCGTTCATCTCTATTTCGAAGGACTGCTCCCGCAATCGCTGCAGTTTTGGCACCACCACGCGTAGATGCCTCAAGTGCCGCCACCTCAACATCAGTAAGTTTCCGTCCACGATGTGCATTGGGATTAAGCACAGGCTCGAGGGTAGCAGCATTAAACTTGTTTGCCAGAACAACTGGACCCTCAAGACCATACTTGTCCCAGTACAACATCATTTGTGAGTTCCCCGCCTTGAAGCTGTTCTGGTCTTTGTGCATACAGCACCCAGCCCACAAAAGCTGATCAAGAGACCTTTTAGCATCATCACCAAGTCCATCGTATACTTCCTGCCCAAGCTCAAGCTTCAGTTCCCGCATCACTTCTGCATCAAATAGGGCTTGCTCCGCTCTAGACAGGAGATTCCAAGCTTCAGGCCCCCCAGCCTTCACAATTTTCTTCTCGTTTGTATCTCGAAGCACCCCGAAAAGGTACATAGTCTCCATCTCCAAGAGTTTCTCTTCTCCTAACTCCTCGACTGCCATTTCATGCTTCCACTGTTGAATGCAGGTCGCAGTAGCTTTTTCATTATTCGCGTGGTCACCATTCATTCCCTTTATCTTCCGAGCAATTTCATGCATTGTGAGTTGCGTTCCTTCACGTTTGAAGAGGGGACTATGAACGTAAGTGCTGATGATTGTCGAAAAGCTTTTTAGCCACCCGAGTTTTGAATGTTCGGCTGAATGATTCAAAGTCGGTGAAATAGATATAATACGCATTTCGGGATTTTTTGAGACAGTGTTAGTTCCCGAAGCGTAGTCAGGAGTACGTATGGCCATATGTCGAACCTCGATGTTTTGGTGCTTGTGGCCGGTGCTGTCTTGACTCAGGGTAACACCTAAGTATATTCCGAAGCCAATATCTAAATACATTTTCCACATTTTCAAGACTTACTGGGTGTGCGTTCTAGCTCATGTCCCAACTGTATCTGCGCTGCAACCCATCCCTCCAAGACTGTCCTCCCCACTGTCCTCCGACTCATCTCATTCTTCACCTCTATTCCAAAAAGCGCAGCAACATTCCGAATAATACCACCGATCTTTCCTCGTGCACACCCATATTTAACGAGTGTACGTGCCATAGCTCGCATCTGAGGTGAGTATGATCCTCGTTCCTTCAGTTTGGTTGTTATTGGCATTCGGCTCCGTGCCTTTTCAGGCCGTAGAGGGATTCGAGCACATCGTGCCTTGAGCATGTGGATAAGTCGTTGGTCTTCGTCTTTCTTGGCTTTGAGCTTGGTGATGTGCTGCTTAAGGCCTTGCAGCTCTCGTACATAGTCCTCGTGGGTTGTGACCAATGTTTTTTGTAAATTCGTGTGTGCTTTCCTTGCCGTGAATAGTTCTATAGACAGACTCTTCACTGCATGCTGTAAAGATGCATTTTTTGCAGCCATACGTGCCATCTTTCGCCTGTCTCTTTTCCACCTCAAATTCCTCTCTCCTAACTTCTTCTTTAACTCCTCCAGACTCCTCAGAAGCCTCTCATGATGCTCCTTCATCACGACTTTCTCGTGCTCAAGCTTATCGACTTTCCACTCCAGCTGCTTTTTCGTCAACCTGAGTTTAGAAGTTGAGGGAGGTGGAAGGTTTTCCTTGTTACTCCAACGCTTCTCTCGTGCATTTCTGAGTATGTGATCCTGTAGCTGTGTCCTGGAGTGTTTTCGGCTGTGTGGCATGTCCGCATACGGAAGCGGACGCGTCGTTTGTGAGGAGAGTAGACTTGTTGATTGGTGTTACGTAACGCGTCAGACGCGCTGGACGCGCCAAGTACCTCTTCAAGTAAATTTTACACTCTTCCGACTTACTCTCATCATCTATCACCTTGGAACCTTTCGGGATATGAGTTTTTTCGGTCTATCTTCATTTTGTTCAGAGGAATTTTCATAATTCAGATTTTTAGTGGTACTTTTAGTGTCTATCTATTGCAATACTTATTTGATACTTATGCATGTCAAAAATCCTCTGAACATTTTTTAGCTTTCCTTCCTATATTTAAATTCCGAGGTTGAAATTTGTGGACAGAAAGTGCCAGGAGCGTGTAAGTGGAGGCGCGAAACGACCTTCAAGTTATAGTGGGAGAGGGATTTGATAAACAAATGCAAACAGAACGCTCGCACAACAGGAAATGCCCACCACCACACTGTGTGTGATTGTTGCGTAAAACACATCATGTGATATTTGCATTGCGTGCAAAGCCTTGCTCCACGGCTAAAATTCAATATTTTCACGTAAACCTCACACAGAACCCTTTTCAGTGGTGCATTGGCTGTGGGGCTCGCAATAGAAATCACACACGGTGTGTTTCTCCCAAACCGTCTATTAGCTTTCACTTAGCACACTGATATGAACCATAACCATTATGGATAGTTCTCATGTCAACCGAAATGCAGTTACCTATCAGCAGAGCTGACAACCATTCTTTCAGATATCATTTCACTGATGGCGCATTTTGAGCTGATACTTACACTCTGTATTGAAAAAGGGATCACTGCCGTGTCAGGTGCATTGAATGGAAGAGATCGCTGAAGCATTTCAGCAAGCAAGGGAATCAATGCGGGCCAATAACAAACTCGTCTCCGCCATTCGCGAGCTCAAAGCTCAGTCCAATGGCACTCTCAAGACATATGCGATGTCTAATATCTCCCTTCCCGATTACGACTTTCTTCGCGAAACCAAGTCCGTTGACTGGTCCATTTTTGACATGGTGTTCCCATCCGCAGTTGCAGGTGAGCGCAAGCCCAATTTAGCGTTTTACCAACATGTCATAGCCGAATCGGGTCTGGATCCTTCGAGAACTGTCTTTGTGGACGACAAGGTGGAGAATGTGCTTTCAGCACGCTCATTGGGGCTTCATGGCATCGTATTCGACGATGTTAAGAACGTCATTCGTCAACTTCGGAACCTTTGTGGTGATCCATCTACCCGGGGTTGGGATTACCTGCGTCAAAATGCAGGAAAGCTACTATCAGTGACCGACTCAGGTGTTGTTATTGATGAGAACTTTGCCCAATTATTGTTATTGGAAGCCACAAATGACCCGTATGTCAAATCACCTAGCTTCCGACACGTATTGATGTTTGAATTCATTCAAATCGCTTGTATCCATTGCAAATCCACCCCGGACTTGGAATTTTTTCAATGGTAGATTTGATATATGCTGTCTGTTTGAACAAATACTGACCCCGCGCTCACAGGAACTGGAGTGCTCACCACAGTGGAATTCCCAGATGATCTCGATACCACTGCACTAGGCTTAACAATTACTCAGAAACCAACCGAGGCTATTCACTCTGTCATGGATGAGATGCTGCAGTATGTGAATGCTGATGGGATTGTACAGGTGAGTTTCCCTCATTATCCAGGATTTGTTAGTGGCTCACAGTGTCTGCCACACAGACTTATTTCGACAATACTCGTCCTCGCTTTGATGCTTGTGTTTGCGTCAATGTTCTCAACTTATTCTATCAGCATGGCCGTGGAGATCAACTAGCACAAACGCTTGACTGGGTACATCAAGTCCTATTACATCGAGCATATCTTGATGGAACTCGTTATTATACTACTGCCGAGTGTTTCCTTTTCTTCCTAGCTCGCTTCCTCTCTGGTTGTCAGGACAAAGCTGTTCATGACAAACTAAAACCTCTTTTTGTAGAGCGTGTCAAGGAGCGAATTGGTGCTGAAGGGGATGCATTGGCACTTGGTATGCGTATTGTGGCCTGTTCAGTCGCAGGTATTGAAAATGGCGGCCAGTGGATATGCAAACACTCTTGTCTAAGCAGTGTGAAGACGGCAGTTGGGAGATTAGCTGGGTCTACAAGCTTGTCGCTGCAAAAACTTCGATAGCATCTATTGGATTGACGACTGCTATTGCACTTCAAGCTATCTCTTCTGCCGAGAAGCTGAAGACGCAACCGAAGGGTGTAGAAATACCTTAGTTGTCTCAACGATTTTTTTGCAATAGAGACTTGTTGATCATTTGTGGAATTACATTTACCTCTACATATTTAAACGAGTGTACAAAATTAATTAGAATTTAAAATTAGAGAGTAAAAAGAAATAAATCATAAGGGGATAACCTGTAACTCGATAAGCGGTTGGCCACGGTTCGGCGGCCTTGGTAAGTCAAAATCCTTATTGAAGCTGATACTAGCATATCAAGACTGACCTGTGACTTTGGTTAGGTGAATGAATTGTCAGTAAGTAGAGTCATCGTGTGTGGCGCATCAGAGGTAACAACAGCGGGAACTCTACTTGATTCTCCTGATTGCTTTGTTATCACTTGCATAACAATAATAGGCCTTACTCAATTAGATCGGGTCACGATCATCTTTGGTTGTTACGGTAGAAGACAGATCAATACCTTTGTAGCAGTTTTCCGTAGATATTTCTGCGAAAACTGTTTTCAATTCTCCCAAAAAAGAAATCTTTGGAGTCAAATCCGAGACCAGATGAGAACATTTTGGCAGGACAATCCCGGTTCGGACATGGGTGGGTCGAAATCATGAAAATTTGTTCGGACATGAATGACCTCTGAGGCCCATTTTAGGATGTGACATCCTCCCCCATAATCCGGGGTCCTCACCACTTGTGTTATCACCGTTCTTGCCGAACCTTACTTTTTGACGTGTGGCTGATACCCCCCCGAAAATTGCCCTATTTTTAGTATTGGCGCGAACTATCGGTTTTTCGTCCTGACAGAACACTTTTAGTGTGACAGGTGACAAACCAAAAATCACAACTCTTTGTTTCACATCCACAAACTTGATGTTCAGCAGCAAACCTCTTGAAATCCAAAATAGAGCTATCGTTCAATTTATAATTTATTGTATATTACATAAATACTTCCCCATCAAAAAACAATAATCAAAATCATAACATATTCTATATAAGCATAATGATGATAAACATCCAGTGCTTAAGCACAATTTACACAAATTTTTTACCATGTGTTGTTGAGAATGAGCGGCGGTAATATTGGAGTAGTAGTTCTTAGCAAGATTTATGCATTATGCAGTATGGCAGTGAAGTGTAGACTTGTGCCCCTAGCATTGACAACACCGTGAAAACTTTTCCAAAACTTGGATGGTAAGTACTTGTGTAGATAAATATCTTTTGTTCAAGCACTCGATATATGAAATCAAATATTCGAATCAATGGAATATGTCGATTGTCGTTAGAATTGGGAAGTATTATTTATGTACTATCCCATTTCGTTCAATTCAGACATCTGATAGGGCAGGTAGATATACGTAGAGAAATAAAGATAAATCTCTAAAACTCTATAACACCTAACAAGACCTTGATTAAATTCAAGGGTCTATGGATAAGAACTGATAGGAAGGAGGCTTTTCGTAGAGTGTGGCTAGGTAGATTTCACTTAAACTTTCACAAACTTTCTGGAACCTTTCTGTCTTCGAGCAAAATCCAATACAAACTTTATTTCACTCTTCAATAACAAACACACGAGTTCAGTAAGTTTCACAAATTTTTCTATAGTTCAAGTAAAGCTTTCTAGAGAACTTCCAACCCTTAAATCAAAATAGCGAGAGTAGGGTACTTCTGGATTGACGTGGGGGAAGGAGTCTGACCCCTAGTGACTATGTACAAGGCTTTTTATACTACAGTATGGAGAAGTCCGAGAAAAACTGTACAGTACCAAATATTATAAAAATACGTGGAGCTACTGATGCAGTACTCTGGCTTGTAAGCAAGATATTTACAAGTAAACAGGGGAAACATAGTAACGGAAATTTGGGTATATGATTAAATTGCTGCGGCGGGAATAGGATGTTCCTCACTTCAGCCACAGTTGCGTAGCATTACTTTTTCTCTTTCTCGAGTTCTACATGTCCTGTTCTGAATTACGGTGAATACTTTTCAGGAGTATTGGTGTGTCTGTGTTTTCTTTTTATCATTTCAAAAGTAATTATTTCGAGGAGGCAGTCTGCGCTCGCCAGTAACCGGTAAGTATGGAGTCATGTGCCGATAAGTATCTTGCCGCTCGAGTGCCGAGGGGTTTTCTTTCTTCTCTGTCCGATGCAAACGCATTTGGGGGCCGGTCCACTTCCTACAATACACTTTTCTGGTACCTGGTTGTTGGACTGTGAAGTCCGTACGACTTTCATAATTTCAATTTCCTTATTTGGTAAGTATGATGTCATTCAGTCTTTACATTTGGGAGGCAACGACGTCTGCCACTAGTTTGACTCTAATATAGCTCAAGTTATACTAAATAGACCCTTTCTGAGCCATACTTAGTTACAGGACCATTGAATCAACCAGACCAAAGGCAAGACTCCCTCGCGGAAGGAATCAGTATTAAGTAGAAGTGGGCCATCGCTACGCGTGGCAGTTACGAGGCCGGTAGATGATGGTCTAGACACGGCACGTCATCTGATTTATATAGATAAGATAATTGATTAACCATATGGGTATACGCATGAAACTCCAGCAGCCAGTCGAGTTTAGTAAGGACGAGACCTCCGTAAACTCCGGCCTCGTAACCTTGGATTTTAGTAACTGATTTTATTACTCAACGCGATTTTGTACGGGTGAATTTACTACAGTCGTATCACATCACAGGTCACAGGTCATCCATTTTGACCGAAATGTCACAGGGGTCACTGGTCACAGATCAAGCTGCCGAAATTTTATACGGAATGGTCACGACTTTCAAAATTACAGAATTGGCTCTGACTACACCTTTGAGAGGAGTCAAATATTATCCTGTAATTGGTTAAGTAAAAAAAAAAAATCAAAACAGCATGCAGTACTAGCGGTGCCTTCAAATCCTAGAAAAATGAGAGCTGGCCGAAATCTGTGGCAGGTCACAGGTCACACACTCAACTGCCAAAAAGAGTCATTCACCTGGTCACAGGTCACACCCTGTCCGAATTGAACGAAATGGGACAGTAATAGTATAGACTCGTTCCCAGCCGGTTGGTTGATGTGCCTGGCGGACTTTGAATGGGGGCACGATCACCAACCGACTGGTATCTTTGGTTGGCGCTTAGGACCCCCACCCTGGGAAAAAGGACTTAGTAGATTTTAGCACGCATTGTCTCTCCAACATCATGCTAGTTTTCTGGATACATTCATGCACGAGCACAAGATCAAAATGAGAAAAAGAGCAACTACATCCATTCAACTGAGTTTGCGTGGCATAATAATAGGCATCTGTGTAGTAAGTTGTATCCAAAGTACTTACACAGTATGATTATATAATTTGTGATTTGGATAGCCATTCCGTTCGAGCTCGAGTTCTCTTGCTTGAAGTTCTTGCTTCCGGTATTACAATTTCCTTCAACGCAGTCAACAATTCACTCCCATATTCTGAAAGAAAAAAAAAGTTTAAAGAACACAGCCGCCCCACCATAATTTCGCCAAGACATAGCAATGTACGAATGATTAATGGGACCGACGCCAGATCTCCAATAAGATCATACGGCAGGATTTGCGCTGGGCCCAAGCATGGAATATAGATCTGAAGTCCTCTTGATGAGTTTTGGCCTCCATTCTCGTAAGTAGATTCGTTTGATGATCTGACTTTTTGATCGCAGCCTTCCTTTTTGAAGCACTCGGTGATGATAATTTATCAAAGTCAAAGTCGATTAACTTGGTATTAAATGTCAGAATGTTCGCAAGGAACGCATGAGGGAGGCAGCTCGTCAAAGCTGACTGACGGTCAGCGGAAATTCTACTAAGTCCTTTTTCCCAGGGTGGGGGTCCTAAGCGCCAACCAAAGATACCAGCCGGTCTGTAGAACTCATCGGAGTTCGAATAAGACCGGATGGAACCGAGCCTAGTAATAGTAAATTATCAGATTCTATGTAGGTCTCAAGAAAACATCAGGGTTGCAGGTGAAGTTGCGATTTTGGCTTGTCACCTGTCCTGAAGGTAGGTAGGTAGGTAGATTACCCAGCTCCGCGACGCGCGGGGAACCTACAGGTTCAGCTGGCTGCACCTGTTCTGACGGAGGCAAACGTGCAGTACTGTATGATTACGACCGTAAGTTCGGTAACGCGTAACAGGCAAGTTTTTTTTGAGTGCGGATTTCATTTTTTCTCGATTTTTGCAGTTTGTTCTAGTACATTTTTTTGGCCAAAAAATTGGATATCAATGAGCTAATGGTCGTAATACAGTCTACACGTGGCCGCGGAAAGTAACGGTCCGCTATATTTTCTACCGTATCTAGGGACTGAGTACATATTTCTGCTTCAAACAAGTTGTAGAATCAATCTATAGATTAATTTTGAGTTTTTGGTGCCCCGAGTAAGACCCTCCGAAGTGACCTCTCTCCATAATAGGCAATTTCCAAAAATGCCGTTTTTCCAACTCAACAACCAATTTTCTCCAAGAAAATCCGTTAGCTCCATCTGAAAGAGAAGCATTGAAAATGGGGGGGTAGGAGCTTATTCCTTGTCAATAGCATTTTTTTTGCGAGAGATATTTGAGAAAGAAAACGGCTAAAAATGGCCAAAAACCCCAAAATTGTCACTTTTTGGCCATTTTTTGCGATTTTCTTTATCAAATATCTCTCTCAAAAAAAATGATATTGACAAAAGGTAAGTTCCTACCCCCCCATTTTCAATGCTTCTCTTTCAGATGGAGCTAACAGATTTTCCTGGAAAAAATTGGTTGTTGAGTTGGAAAAACCGCATTTTTGGAAATTGCCTATTATGGAAAGAGGTCACTTCGGAGGGTCTTACTTGGGGCACCAAAAACTGATAATTAATCCATAGATTGATTCTACAATTTGTTTGAAGCAGAAATATGTACTCAGTCCCTAGATACGGTAGAAAATATAGCGGACCGTTACTTTCCGCGGCCACGTGTACTGTGTTAAGACGAAAAATGACATAATAGAGGTACACACGGTGTGAGATTTTGAGTTGGTCAGGTGACATATGAATCAAAGTCACTTCACCAATAGCCTGGTAAACCCGGCTGTTGCAAAGATAGTCGTTTGTACTTCACCAACTGGGGAAAGGTGCCATTGCTTTGCATGGCAAGGTACGAGGCCCTTTATTTTATCTTTCATTTTATCATTTGAAAGTAACTTGGGGTGGATCTAGAAGTGTAAGATGATAAGTAGTCACTGCAGTTGCTGAATTTAAAATATAGGCAAATGATCCATTTTAATGGAATCCTAGATAGCAACCGTAACTTTGAACTGTTTTTGCAAGAAAAAATTGAGTATTGTAAACAAGCTTAAAATGATCTCTCATTTTGTTAGCTTATCACTACCCAATGGATAGGAACTAAATCTGAGATCCTGAATTTAATGGATTTCCAGTTGATGCCAACAATTTCCCATATTCTCACTTCACCCAATGGCCTCTCATGATAATTGTGCTCAGATATAATGAGCATTTTGCAAACAAGCTCAATATATTCCATGTCTCCGAGTTGCCCCTTTGAATAGTTTGCATTTTGGAAATATTTTTGATATGTAAGCACTCTCATTGTTGATTTTTGAATATCTAAAATTGTAAAACCTAATTGGATGTGGGCCGTTTGGCTCTTTTCATGTATCTCTACTGAGATTTTTACATACATTTGGTACTTAAATCAAGCGATTTCCTTCAGTTTTATATATCTTATTGAACCAGATAAAAACATTTCATCTGCATTCTATATATTTTGAATCTGTACACAATACAGCTGCTATTTTTCTACTTTCCGAGCCATAGAACAAGATATGATGTGACTTAAAACATTTAAAAGAAGTAGACTATTGCTTCATGAGGCACAATGGGGCAGGTGCAAGGCTGTAAGTTGTAAGGTTAACACTTCAATATTCAAGGTCTGGTTACTGAGTACTCAGATAATCATAAGGTAGGATTTTCCAAATGAAGAACACATGTGGGAACCAGTCCAAGTTTAGTCGATGATGTTAGATTTACTTTTGGGTTTTCATTGAAGTACATGCTCTGTCCAGGACAATATTACATCCTTGATGACTGATATACTTCATCCATTTTTGTTAAGCATACTCTATACACAATTCAAATATATGCTCAAAAATATTGGAAAGCTAGAGTGACCAGAATCAGAAGCTTGCAAGTTGTTGATGTTGGGATAATGAATGCTAGAAATAACTAAAGTCAGACTCAGAGGCACTCCAATATGAGACATGTTTATATATTTGCCTAGAAATAATAAAGTCATTGGACTACAGTGAGCATCAGTAACTATTCATAATAAATAAGTAACAAAGCTCAGAGCAACCTGGATGCAAGACATGTCTAAGGTGTAGAAATGAATGCAATCATGTACACATACTACCAAGTAGAAACCAATAACTTGAATGCCATATATAGAAAAATAAAACATATAAGAACCTATAATGGAGATGTGGCGAACAGTAGAATGATAGATAAGTGACCAGCGACTGTACTTCATGTATAGTCTGATATTCTAACAGTTGATATCATTCCAAGATGCTGCCAGTAGTTATGAATTTTAGTTAGAAAAATCAAGAACAAAATGCAACATGCTGGGATTTAGAAGCTATGTATGCAGTCATCTGAGAGCCCACAAACCACTTGTGTTTTTCTATTCATCCTTGTCATTTTCCCCTCAAACTGGTAGCTAAGAACCTGCATGTAACACTTGTGACTTACTACACCTTGTCTGTGAATTTGAGGTACAATAAATGAGATGATAAACCACAGTGCTCAAAATACTGGCTGAAATTCATCACAGAAATGCCTGTTCTGAAGGAGTCCGAGTCTGGTTACTTTGACCAAGTGTTCAATCACGCATAAAGCCACCCTCTGAATACTAGGATTTTTAGTACTTCGCAACACATAATGCAGGGGATCTAAAATATCATGTTCTCGGCCTCTGACCATTCGACCTTATTCTCGAGCTTTTCTCATCATTCTGACTTTAGTTTATATTGGCTAGAGCTAAAATCCAAAATATGTTTTTGCCCCATCCTTAGTCTGATCCAGCTCGTCTGACCCAGCCGCTTCTACTACCCTGATCCAACCCGTTGCAAAGTCGACCCAGCACGTTGAAAATATCTGATATGGCTCACTTTTTATGTATAATCCAGCTCAGTTGCTTAAGGTGAAATCCAACCCTTTCACAAAACCTGATCCAGCTCAATGCAAAGTCTGACTTAGCACCTGGTCTTGACTGATCCAGCTTAACATAAAGTCTGACTTAGCCCTTTATCACGACTGATCCAGCCTAATCCAAGGTCTGACTTAGCATCTGGTCTGGGCTGATCCAGCTCAATCCAAAGTCTGACTTAGCATTTTTTTTTGAACTGATCAAGCTTTTGCTGAGTGCGAAGTCAGCATTTGGCACACTAAGAAAGCCTCTTCGATACACTAATGTCATTTTTGAGTATACTGATTTTGGTTGTGATCCAACATGTTTGATATGTTGGTGATATAGTTTATTTAAGTCAGCCCATCCAAATACCTGCCATTTCAAAGTTGGGGTCTGATATAGTCGGTTTTACGCATTCCTGGTATAACCTGTTTAAGTCTTGTTTAAGCCCCCCTAGTAAGATAACCTGTTCAAGTCCTCTAAGACAACCTGTTCAAATACTCTAAGACAACCCGTTCAAGTCCTCTAAGATAACCTGTTCAAACACTCTAGAATAACCTGTTCAAGTACTGTACCATTTTGTCAAATTGACCAGGGCATCGTGACTGTAACTGTTTCGTAAAATGAGGTCTGATCTCAACTGTTTTATGTGCTCCTGATACAACCTTTTTGAGTCCTGTCAAAATCCCCTAAGATAACCTGCTCAAGTCCTCTAAGACAACCTGTTCAAATACTCTAAGATAACCCGTTCAAGTCCTCTAAGATAACCTGTTCAAATACTCTACGATAACCCGTTCAAGTCCCTACCTCCTGGATCTGCCCATAACCGTAGCCATAACCACAATCGCAATGTAAATATAAGTGTCGGTAGTGATAATTCTCATTCTCTTTGTTCCTCCTGTACACTCTCGCAAACTAGTCATTTCCACATGTCCAATCTGATTAAGAAATTAGTAAGTATTCCATCTTAGCTATTCTTCTTCTGACTTTGTTTGCCTGTCTATCAATGAGAAAGATGCGAGTTGATAGAGTTTTGTTTAAGTGCAAATTCTTCTCTGTTCATGATCATATTTAGCTTACAACTGTTCACCATAGTATCAGTACCGACACTCAAATAAAACCCCGAAGACTACTTCTACAATTATTCTCTGTGTAGAATTACTTATCTATTTAGCCTCTTTGGCAAGATTGCTTAAATTTCAGGAATTACACTTGATTTGCCCCATGGTTTCCCTCACAAATGCAAGCCAGGGTCTTCATACATACCCCAAGCTAAGGATGGACTCGGGTATACCCTCGGGAATCTTGAGACTACACCGTACCCTTACCCACATAACCCGTTACTCTCAAGGGTACGGGTATACCCCTAGCCACAAATGACACGGTATCATGAAAAAC
>ML180420.1:0-15816 GCA_004369135.1 Dendrothele bispora CBS 962.96 | reverse complement strand
CTCATTATTGGGAATGTGAGCTTTTTATTCATGGAATAATTCACAAAATCCAGTCACTTAGGCTTGTATTGCTCACAGGACATCTGCTCCTATAACGTCGAACAAGCTCAAGGAGACGATCTCCATAATCTTGTCACTATTGTCATGAACCAGTATGATTTCGATCTTCCGGGAGCGATGAAATGGATTGGAAAATTCCATGATAGTATAGCTGAAAAATTCCTCAGCACTTACAAAAATCTTCCGGATTGGGGCCCTGTCATTAACCCACAAATTCTTCGATATGTGGACGGACTTGGTAACTGGGTCCGAGGGAATGACTCTTGGAGTTTCGAGAGTTGGAGATACTTCCGTGGCAAGGGTCTGGATATCGAAAAGACAAGATGGGTCGACTTGATGCTGCAGGAGGAAGCTGCGATTACACCCAAGTAGATCGAACAATCCCGATGGATCAAAACTTTGTAAACATAGGTTTACGACACCGATACGTGACACCTTCTGTTAGATTACTTCTTCTCTTTCTCTTTACATCACCTTATTCCTCTTTTTCTCTATGCTTTGTCTCTGTATGTAATATGACGTATACGAAGTCTGTTGTGTATTCAAGCGCCGTGAGAATTCCAGTCGAGATACGACTGGCCCGGGTTTCCAAACAAGTGCTAAGTACAAAGATGAGGGCCATCGCTTTAGCCCGGCCAATTGAAAATCGGAATGTCAAAATGGAGCTATGATAAGTAGGCCTAGTAACCCCGATCAACTTCGGTCGACCTCTTAATGGTTCATGATCCACTATGGAGGAGGAACCGGCAACAGGGACCCAATCAGGATACGACCTGGTTGCACGCAACACACTGGCCTCAATGCGCGCCGTGCAGGCTTAAACACATTGCAGCTTGGATTACTTATCAACCTGGGAGGGTGGCCCCTTTCCCGGACAATAGTCGATAGGCACCCACTGCCAGTGGCGTTGCACGTTGCCCCACTTTTCTTCATTAGACTTCTAGCTCGAGTCCGTCTGGCACCTGTTTGGATCAGAAGCTTCCTGACTTCCTCAGCCCGGTAACAGCTGATGAATTGGTAAGTGGCCAGGCCTCATACTTACCGCATACAGACAGACTGGGATTCATGCTGTTTCTGGACTTGCTCTCAGACTACTTATTTGATTCTTGCCATAAAAGAAAAACTTATTGAAACTCGGTACATATCTTTGACGCAAAACTTCTTTTCTTACCTAAGCTGAGTCCGATTGTTCTATCTCTTATCTGATCCAACTTTCCTCTTACTTACTGAGTACTCGGGCCGGCATGACGTCTAAGCGATAAGCCTGCTTCCTTTCACCAATATAGTTACCAAAGAAGTACTATAGGTTGTCAAAGATGAGGGCCATCGGCATGTACGAGGCCGATGGAATGTCAAAATAAATAGGTCTGGTAACCCGGATCAGCTTCGGTCGACCTCGTAGTTCATGGCTCTTGTAAAATCGATTCTGGCTTATGGGTTCTATTTGATTGCATGACGATCTGTTTACTGAGCGCTACAATTAGCCAGGCAACAGTGTCGCTGCAATGTCTCCTTTATTTAGTAAACTCGGAGGAAGTTTAATCGAATTGGTAATTTTACTTACGACTGGGGTTCATTCTAACAACTAAACACATCACGTACTAGGTGGCTGCAAAGTCATTTTATCCATTTTTCTGGCGGCAGTTGGCAGATCATCACTTATCTTATCTTATCCAAGCTAAATCCCTGATTATTGTACCCTTATCTGGTTTGCCTTTTCAGTTTTATCCTCCCGTGCCTCATGACACTCGCATGAACAGTGACAGCCCGCTTCCTTTCATTGATATGCTGAGAAAAACAGGAAAGTAAGTGTGCTGTTACAATATTGAGAAGCATCTCAGACGTCTGATCGAGCTTGGGCGTTAGAGTTTAATGTGGCAAAACATGTGTTAAGATCACTACGAGAGGGCCGAAAGTTCAAGTTGGCAGTAGTAATGAAGTAACGACACGCTGGATGGCGGCTTTTGAGGTACTAGAAGAACCATTCAAACGCTCGACAGTGCCGTGGGCACTGCTACGTACTATTCTTCTAATCCATGAGTCGACCTTAGTTGAAAGTAAAACACGATGAGTGTTCTATTTGAATGATCCAGTTTGAGCCATGAAGAAACTTCGTACTGGATCTTGGGGAAGGGGGGTTTCATGACCTTCCCCTTCACTTAAGACTTCCTTACTTTTACCATGATGCATCGCTTATTCTATGTACCCACTCAAATGAACACCCACTTTCTATATAAAGGTTTGAAGAATGTATTCGTAAGAGCGAAACTTTTCTCTCCTTATGATGGAAAAACCATAAGGTTATTCCCTCTTCTGTCCAAAAACTAATGTTGCTCACCCATCGTAGGAATGTCTTCTTTGATGAATATAATGCAATCATCCATAAGCAGAAATCCAATCCACACAATTGGCCAAAGTCCCCTACATGTTACCCTATTACCAGAGGTATGCATCACTTCAACTCTTCATCCGAATTTCAGCCTCAGTTATGTGTATGATTCAAGGATTGATTTCAACGGTGGATCAAATGGAAGAAGCACCATCTTTTCAGTCGATCGATCTAGTCATCGTTCAATGGTGCCCTCTCCCAGGAGAAGTGGTTCTCGCCTCGATTGTAGGTTACACCAACATGATTTTTGCCCTTACCCATTTCACCTTTTACAAGATCAACTTCCGTCCCAGTAAACTCAATACAGAGAAATTGGATTATGTCTCTAAGCGCTGGACGGACGTTGGTTAAGCTCGAATCTTCACCACACTACTGATACAAGCATGTTGCGAACGTGTGTTACTCATTCATAGTCTTCCGTTCTTTTGATTGTTTCAGTATTAATCGTGGTTCTATTGAAAGTCTCTTCCGTCTTTCCTAATTTCTGTGGCATTCCCAAGTCATCTCAAGCACTCGCAGCATCATTCAAGACTACACCTGCATTTACCACACTCTTGGCACTCAATCACGTTGCAATTGTACTCCACCTTAGTGCCACAGTGACTTCCTTCATCCTCATTGACCGCATCGGTGAACTGGATTTATATGCATCTCGATACAGCATACTGGACAGTCAAGGCCGTGTTGTTGCTGATACAACAGAAATCCTCCGTCATTATGGTGTTAGCTCCACTTGGAAACGGCACTGTAAGTGCATTTTCCTGTTGATCAATGGCTACTTTATGAAATACTCGGTTGAGCTGTAGGGTTCCTTGCCCTGGGCACGGGTGTATTTTGCTCGAGCGCAGTAATCATTTTCTATATTTGGGTCTACGAAGAGTCCGTCATTCAAATACTGATTACTTGCCAGACGAGACTACTCGTTTTGTCATTATTGTTGTGTTTCTTCCTTAATATACTTTGGCCCTAGTTCTACCTCAAGACATACTTTCATATCGTATTGCTTTCTACTACTACCGCTCTACACTGAAGTACATGGTATAGGGTATCATACACTAGCCGCTTTAAATGTAAAACCCTTGGTTATCCCGGGCTTGTTCTGTGCTTGCCACACGCTGGAACTTATTAATCGACAGCTCAACGTCCTACTTTCAAATGATTTGGTATTTGAATGTTGAGTAGTGCTGGCGTTAGCTCTATCAAAGGCAATTCATTCGACAGGTCGTTTGGCACGTCTGTTTGCCGCTGTGTGAACACAAGAGTCTTGTGCTCCTCCGCGGCTTTGCCGTCTTTCTTGGTGACGAGTATACGATATGAAATCAAATATGCACATATTAGGCCTAGAGACTTTTTCGATCCGTAAAGATAGCAGAGCATCTGTTCTAACTTCTACCACACGTTGAATCGCACGATAGTTTGGCCAGTGGTTGAGGCAAGGTGAACGTGCTGCAAATACAGTCGTTCAGCACTAGAATTTTTCAAAATGAGGCCAAATCTGAAGACTTCTCCGAATCTTGTTGAGAATAGTCTATAGAGGAGACGCTGTAGCCTCATTCTCCTTGTCAAGTATCCTGTCATGATCACAGAGATTCGTAAAATGGGTTGTTTCATTGAAGCTAAGCTACATTGTTTTGTGCACAGAAGTTTCATTTAATCGGCGCTTCAATTGACAGCGCTCAAGCGCTAATTCAGCGTTTCGCGAAGCAAACCGTTCACCTGCTGTAGGCTGGATGTTCTAAGGCCTGGTCAACGCCGCGTGTAATCGATACAGTTTGAATATAAACTATCTTGAAACCAGTTACTTTTCTCCATCCCTTTCCAAACCCCGTCATGCTGGCCTCTCAGTCTCCTCAGTCTTCTCAGTCCTTCTCCCTCTATAAGGGTATCACTTCGCCACGGAATGATGGAGTGGAAGAATATCCAGTATCTGAGCTCATCAAAACCCTTATCCATTATGCTGGGGTCGAAGTCTGTTCCCCTACTTTCCAACGATTTCCGCTTTCTTCCTATGAATTTATCTCTGCAGCGCGAGATACTCGAGACGAAATCAACAGCCTTGTTACCAAAGTTGATTCATCCAGCGAGGACGACGAGGCCTGGAATTGCTTCGAAAGATATACTGGATTGATTGACCCCACCGAAGAGTGAGTCTTTGTGATTTTATCAATATCACTTTCTCTGAAGATTATGAACCGCACAGTGCGTTGCTTAAATTCCTTGATATTGTGGAAAAGGAATCGAGGTGGCTGAGTCCTGGTGACGATGGCGCTTTCGCGAGTGTGGAAGATTATCAAGCATGGATCAGCCAGTGGGCGGACAACCGAATGGGGCTTTACAGATGCTTGAGTCAACTTGTGGTCCAGAACAAGGTCAGTAATTTTTGAGGGATAGTAACTTCTAACTAATTTTACCGTCTTTAGACAAAACCTTCGGAAGACTATATCAATTCACTTCTTAGACAAGATACCAAAGCTTTCATGCAGTATTTGTACAGGAGAATCGAGGTTGCCTTAGAAGACATGAAACGAAATGGCAAGAAAGTACCCCCAGAGGCATCGAACGCACTTGGAAGCTTTCGGGGGATGATTGAAGAATTCGGATCACAACCTTTTAATGGCCCGACTGCAGATGTAAGTTTATCCAGAACGAAAACGATGTCCATCCGATCACTCAACATTTTCCATTCCGATGCATAGCGTGCTACAGGTTTAGCATTTTTCAAGACCAAAAAGATAGAACATGCACGAGACAATGGCTACGAGTTGCCGTCAACATTCTTCGAAACCGTCAAAACGTAAGATGTTCTCCCTCACCTTTCACGAGCAAGTATGCTAAACGAACAATCATAGTTTGATCGGCGCTATCACTGACCTGATACGGGACAAAGATAAGGATAGTCATGTATTCGACGATCAGTTTGGAGAACTTAGGGATCAGCACAAAAAGGTAAGTTGTCAATTTCCCAGACGAAGAAAGTTCAACGGAATAACAATGACCAGGACAAGCTCCCCCCCGCGGCAGTCGACCTCAAGATTGTCGAACTCTTGCGCCTTGTTCGTGGAGTTCACCGTCCTTTCTATGGGCGGGCTGTTACTCTTATCAGACTCTTCAGAGAGAAAAAACACGTATTAGAATCCAAGGGTCCCGAATCAGAGTAAATTTCTGTCTATGATTTTTGTTATTAAACTGAGTATTCCCACAGGCACAATAAGGTCTATGAACTTGTCAAGACGGCGATTACTGAGAGTGCTTCTTCTATCCGCTCACTACCTTCATTGGACATTCCCGAAGACCAAAAAGCCTCTCTTAAAAACAAGTTCAGCAGCGCAGAACAAAGAATTACGAGTAAGGTACGTATCCGAGTCCCCTTTGTTCACTGATCACCAGCACCTTGTTTGTCCTCAATTGACTCTCGGATTATCTAGCTCGATAATAAAAGCTGCACTGATTGGCAAGGAAAGATCAAGAAGGCGCAGGAGATGGATGAAAATCATATGAAGAGGTTCAGGGAGGTGGCCAAAACATACAGCAACAAGGCATGACATTTCCCTTTTTCTTCTGATTTGGAATTCGAGCTCATATCTGCTCTGAACAGACTGCACCGAGCGAGCATCCTCAACATATGAAAACGATCACAGTTACCGTCCTGCGTGGTAAGACAAAGATCAACGAATTCGATTGTTAGTGTTTACTTTATTCAATTACTTCACGTGTTGACACCTTCTTTTCAGGTCAAATGAACACGGACATGCGAATGACCACGTTCCTCTGGCATATCGCGACAAACTGTATGAAAGATCGTGATCAAGTCATGAAGAATCCTATCTTCAAGAACAACAGCGGAAAAGTTATCGATATGGACCTCGATCTGAAGGACCCCATTGTCGGGCAAAAAGTGACTCTCGAGATTTGATCTCGTAGGACGGTACAAAGTGCCCGTTTTCTAATGTAGTTTCATACTTTACCATGATATTAGTACTGTACCCCCACTTTTTCTTGTAACGAATAATTGTATCTTCTACCCTGTACATGACACTCAAATACACACGCTCGAGTACCACATTCTGGCTAGTACCTGCAACCCTTAACGCCTTCTTAACTCTACACCGATGGCCTGAGGTCTGTATGGCTCCTCAAGATATTTCATTTCTTCAGGTGTAATCTCCATATCGATTGCAGCTACAAATCACAAGTCAAAATGATGTTTTATGCTAAGTATGTTTTGGACTTGAGGGGCCAAAGACCGTGACTTACCAATAAGCTCGTACAAATTTTTCAAAGACGTTGTTCCAATAATGGGCGCCGCTACACCTAAAAGTAACGCAGAAAAGTTATAAGAATGTTAGACGGCGGGACTTTCAAGTTTTTGGAGTTTAGACTTATAAAAACGTACCAGGTCGGTTCATAGACCAAAGCACAGCAACTTGAGCCATAGTAATCCCTTTCTTTTTTGACAACTCTTCAACTCTGTGTGGAAACGGTGCAAGAGTCATATTCATCTCCGAATTGTCTCTGGGCACAAGAAAAGAAAAAACCTTACCTGTTGACAATTTCAGCAATACCTTCCATTTTTGCATACAACGGGCCTATGAATCTATAGAATGAAAGAGTGTTAAAATCTAATCATAGATTCCCCGACTTTTTCAGGTCGGAATGGGGTGGTGCTCTATACGTACGGATCGGTTTCGCCTCTCTTTGTCTGTTGACTCCAGGGACGAGTCAAAAGACCACGACCGAGCGGAGACCAGGGGATAGATCCGACACCGAAAAGCTAAGAAGAAAAAAAGATGTTTTTTCAGTCTTAAGCTCAATATCGTAATGGGAAACACTTAAGAAGGGTCGCGCACTACTAACCTTGAGTGTAGGGAACATTTCTCTCTCCTCTTCTCTGTAGAGAAGAGAATAGTGATTTTGCATCGAGATGAACGGCGTAAGCTTGTTCGTGATGGCATAATTTTGCATAGCGTGGACTTTTCAACAGGATCAAAGGGTGAGGAGGAATCAGCAAAGGGTTATCACGAGAACAGATGAATGTTTTTAGAAGCTTACATTGCCAAGCGTAACAGGTGGACATTCCAATGTATCGTACATAACCAGCCTTAACAACGTCATGTAGAGCTTGCATCTATAAAAGAAGAACAAAAGGATCAACTTACAGCTTCCTTAACAAAAGTAAGGAAATATTTACTCACAGTCTCTTCTATCGGTGTATCATAGTCGAACCGATGGCCTTCAAAACGAACAACGATAAGAACAAAGGAATGGGAAATAGTTGATAAAAAGGAAACGTACATTGCAAGAGATCAATGTAATCAAGTTGTAGACGCTCCAAGCTATGTTTCACAGACTCAAAGATGTGCTGTAGGCATGAAAATTCAAAGTCAGCAAGAGGTTAATATACACAACAAAAAAAACTGAAGGAGTTGCAAAACAAACATACCTTGCGACTAAGACCACGTTGATTAACGTAGCCTGCTGCATCAAGCTCTTCTCCAGACGGGCCAATTGTCTGAGTAGATGCAGTTCTTCCAACTGTCCCATGAAGCTGCATAAAAAAAAGGGTTATGTTTTACTCGATTAAATTTTTTGTGTGAAATAATTTCGTACCTTGGTCATGACGACAATCTTGTCTCGGTCCAAGTTGTGTTGCTTGATGGCCTTACCAAGAATGATCTCCGAAAGACCATTTGAATAAACCTAATGCCATGAAGGAAATAGTGTCAATTTTGGGGGAACGTTGATTTTGGCTCTTTGATAGGCGACATACATTAGCAGTGTCGAATGCGTTGATGCCAGCGTCATAACTGTAGCACAAGTTTATTCAATGACAATAACACATATCTGGAGGAAGGAGGGCGGACTAACGCTGCCTTGATATGTTTGATGCCTTCTTCTTCAGGCAGGACCCAAGATTGCCAATCGGGACTGCCATAAGACATACATCCGAGAATAATCTTTGAGACCTTGAGACCGGAGTTTCCGAGACGCACTACACGTTAGACGAGGGTGTAAGATTAGTACAAACCGACGCCGACATCGATAAAGCCCAAAGAGGTGGATACTGCGAGATACCAGATAGTGAACGTACCGTATTTCATAGTAGTTTGTTTCTGGGCCATTTCTAATAGTTTTAAACGCAGAGTAGCTTGTATGCAAAGACTGGAGGGTTAGCGGTGAGATATACGAGATCATCGTTGTAGGTCGTTTTATAAGGAGCAGATTGTCAATCCCACGCCGGGTGCATGTGAAGTTCCGGTACCGACAACAGCAAGAAGAGCGAACCCGGGCCAGCTTTTCAAAGCTGAGTTCTAGTCTGATTGAGAAGGGAAGCAGCGCTTTCGGAAGGCATCCGAGAGGACTGACTTGGTCCCTCATATGAGCCCCATGAGACCAAGCTGAACTTCTCGGAAGCCATCCGGCTGACCAAGTTCGACACTGATGCAGTCCTTCCAACTTCAAATATTGGAAACAACCTACACGGGTTCTCCAACCCTTACTCAGAGTATACAGTTTTGAATAGCATGTACCGAGCATGACTCCCATGACCTCTGGCATCAAACCCAATGCGTTATCTCCCCACCTCACTCTCCCCTACAACGTTGAGTCCTTTCCTGGGTCAATATAGGTGTCCATCGGGCCCGTAGTGAGCCCACCATCATTCTATATGAATACATCCAGTTATCATCGGAAAGGTATGCTGCCTTTGGAGAATCGTCGGATCGTTTTTCAGTGTTTACAAGCTTTCAAGGGTCTGGTGAGTTCGAACTTCAACACCTCTCGTAAGGTGTGTATGACATTTTCTCATTGTTCTCTTTGTACATAGGTTTTTCAAAATGTGGACTGATCCATGGCGAGGTTGGTTCACCTGAACTAATGAGGTTTCTGTACCTTTTTTATGTTTCTTTTGGTGGACCCGAAAGTCGTTTGAAGGGCGGAGATTGAATGATGGTCTAGCGCGTTCAGAGCCCAAAAGGCAAGCTGTGGTTATAGGAATTTTATAACGCGTGTCCAACGATCATGTACACAATGCACGTACATAAGTACTTGTGTATATGGATAGTAAGATGTGCGAGCAAGCACATTGCGGAAAGTCCATACGTTTGTTTGTACCAAGCACGACTCCAGATGACATATGAATAATTTTTTTTACTGATCGACAACCAAATCCACCTTCGACCCCTTCTCGTTTCCAAACCACGCCGCTCGAATGTGCTTCTTACCAACATCTCCAATGACCTTGACCTTCTGCGGATCACCTGGCATCAAATCCAATGCGTTATCTCCCCACCTCACTTCACCCAATCCCCCTCCCTCCCCTACAACATTAAATACAACACACTTCACTGGCTTTTTCACACTAACTGTTATCTCTCCAGATGATCCTTTGACGACGACTCCGAGCCCCGGTTCCGAGGGTGCATTGACGAACCTAAAAGGCTGTGGCCAGTCTGCGCACCTAGCAAGCACTTCTCGAGTCTTCGAATCCAACAACCTTACACCCACTACGACGGTAGAAGACGTGCATCCCGTCCATTCATCAAAGTTCCCACCTGCACCCTCTCGCTCTTGCTCAGGGTTTTTTGGAGGTCCTCGACAAGGTACACCAACCAAAAGATCCGTAGACTGATTCGGGAGAAGCGTCACAGAACCAACTTGTTCTTTGTGTTCCCAGTCCGAGTTAAGATCGACGAAATGAAGCTCAAGAGAGGCGGTGATAGGTTCGAGGCCGCTATTCATGCCCCAGACATCGAGAGTAGCCGAGACTGATTGGAACGCGCCGAATTCGTAAAACTATTTCCCAGATACTTATGAGCAAATTGAAACAAATGGGAAAAAAACGTCTCAACGAACTTGGCGAGGACGATCATTCGGTCTGTTCTTGACGACCTGATATTCAAAAAAAAGTCAATCATAAGATAACAATTGAAATCAAGGATCATTTCAACTCACAGTACGACTGACACCCAAGGCAACGGGTGCCAATTGACGAGCTATGGTGAAAAAAGCAGGCTTTGGACGAAGGAAATAGTCTGCTATAGCCCATGAAGTGACTGGCCAACAATCATTCGATTGCCAAACAAGCACCCCGGCGGTCTGCAAGACAAGGAAAACTATGAGTTTCGCACACAATACGGTCGCAACACGTTAACGAAAACTTCAACCTACATATTCTTTACCAGGTCCACCCCACTTTCTCCTCCAAACAGAATACGCGTACGCCATACTCTCGGCTTGCATCAGTTGAGTATTGTACACCGCTCTAACCACAAGGATATTCGTCAATAAGCCAACAATTCTGAAAAAAAGCTTCCTTTAGTACACTTACACTTCCAAATCCTCCGTAAGCCTAAAATTATCATTCATCGCGATCGCAAACCGTCTCTCAAACGCTCCAGCACGACAATGTTGTGCCATGACTTTACTCTGAGCGTTCCATTCCCTATCCCCAACAAACTTCTCCGGTCGGGGTTTACCCATCCAAGCCTCAATCGTTTCCATACACGGCATTGAAGGCATCCCGAATTCACTTGAAAAACATCAATTTTTAACCGGTTGAATAGCGAAGGTTGGTAAGAATCCAAAGAAAAAGCAAAGCAGAGAGTCGTAAACTTCTCACCTGACAAACCTCCCACCCAATACATCATAACTCTGCCAAGGCAATTCTTTTCCGCCCCACACATTCCACTGATGAACATCTCCAATCGTAGGATCAGCCGTGTCCCATCCAACACCACCGTAAGGCGATCCGGGATGATAAGGAGTCTGATAATCCGAAGACAGCTTGTAAGGGAACGGTGTAGGATTGGCAGGTGTAGAGGGTTGCGAAGAGGCCAAAGTAGATTTGCTCAAAGTCGAGCTCTGAGGGATGTCTGATGGAGAACGCTCGTAGTCTTTGAAGTTCGGGTCAGGATCTCCAGTCAAAGCAGCGACGACCGAAGGCAGGACGTGTTCATAGATAAGTGTTGCAGGCAGGTGTGGTACATCTAACGAAAGTGATAA
This sequence comes from Dendrothele bispora CBS 962.96, assembly GCA_004369135.1. Classification (NCBI taxonomy): domain Eukaryota; kingdom Fungi; phylum Basidiomycota; class Agaricomycetes; order Agaricales; genus Dendrothele; species Dendrothele bispora. The sequence continues at coordinate 4,367 of ML180420.1, read as the reverse complement.
TAAAAAATCAGCGTCCTCAAGGATGGATGATCACAAGAACAAGAAAAAAAAAGCCAAAAAGTTCGAAAAATAATCTCCTTACCTCCCCATTGCAAAACCATCTGATAATCCTCATTATTACCACACCAAACCGCAATCGATGGGTGTTTCCTCATCCTCTTGACGTTATCCTCAGCTTCCTTTTTGACGGATTTGACAAACGCATCGTGCGCAGGGTAGACTCCACAAGCGAATTGGAAATCTTGCCAAACTAAAAGTCCAAGTTCTTTAGAAAGAAAATGAGGAATCAGTAAGGTATAGAATACAAAAAAGACGTTCACAAAGAATGAAAAAATGATCCCTTACCATCACAGGTCTCGTAGAATATCTCAGGTTCGTAAACACCACCACCCCAAATCCGTACCATTTTTTGGTTTCCGTCTCGAAGAAGAGTTAACCAAGCGCGATAACGCTCATCTGTCAGAGTAGTCAAGTTGGAAGAAGCCGGGATCCAGTTCGAACCTGCAAGGTAGAAACCATTGTCTACGTCAGCCAATGGAACTTTTTATGAGTACAGGTTTCAATTCACCTCCCATGAACATTCTGACACCGTTGATTTCGAAAAGGAACGTCTTTCCCTTCCCGTATTGATCCGCTTCTTGTAGGTCATCTTGGATAAGTTTGACACGTCTGAACCCGGTTCGTTGGGTATGGATATCAATGGGCTAGAGTGAAGAATCGCAAAATCAGACGGGACGGATCAAATATGCCTTAGACTACCAACCTCTGACTGAGATTCTCCAATCAACTCGACCTCAATGTCATATAAAGCTTGTTCACCATACCCCACCGGCCACCAAAGCTTGACCTTATCGTCGAGTTCCCAATCGATCACGTTCTTAACGTTAACAGCGGTAATCCCATCAGAGTCGTGAACGGTGTCGAGAACGCGATCCTTGATGGGAATCTCTGCCGTTCGCATCACCGTCTTTTCTTGTCCTTTCAATGTTACTCGCAACTTCGAGTTCTTCAATGGGTCTTGACTCGACTCGCCAAGGGATAGTTCCACGTCGACTTTGAGTTTTCGGGATAGATTAGCTGAGACTAGAGCACGAGCATTGACATCGTGAATGCAGAGGTCAAATACGGAAAGGGTAATGGGTCGGTAAGGACCACAAGTCATTAGTTCCGGGCCCTGTCAGACTACAGTTAATGTCCGTTAAAACCTAGGCAAATAGAAACTCGTACCCAATCCCATCTAGCGTAAAGGATGAAAAGGTTAAGCGAAGTCGGACGAGGTAACAAGTAAAAGCAAAAAAACGCACCTCCAACCATACTGAGCTTTTCTCACGTAAACTCTACTCGGATCTCCAAGATTCGTAGAACCAGCTCTGACTCTACCCATCTCTGCTTCAAACTCCTTGGCTAGTTTTGCAGCGGACTTGAAATGCAAAAGTACGACGTTGTTGGAAGTTTTGAGCACGTTTTTGGGAACACGAACGAGATGAGTTTGAAACATGTTGTCTACGGAGAGAAGGAGACGCTCGTTGACGTAGATGTCGCATAACGTGTCGAGACCTTGGAACTCGAGAACAGCAGATTGTCTCCCAGGGTCGATGTTGGGAAGAGGACATGTATAAAGCCATTCTACTTCACCGATCCCTGTAATACGTATACAGATAAATGGTTGTCAACAAGAGGATCGGATCGAGAATTGAGACAAGCTGGACAGCTCACACTGAACCTTGTGCTCGTTGAAGCCAACGAACGGATCAGGTATGAGTCCGTTTTTGAGCAGTTCGGCATGGACTTCAGAGGGGAACACCTTCGCTGGAAGCCAAGCCTGTTTTGTGCCGGCTTCCGCTTCACCAGTCTTTTCTACCACATCATGAGGCAGTTGCAGCTCCTTCACGACATCAGCAACACTGGGATCACGTTGCTTCCATTCCCAGCCAGAATCCAGAGTAGTACGTGATACTTTCGCAGATACAGGAGACATGTTGGAAGGGAAACTCGTTGTCGAAGCTGGTCAGGTCATGGCCGTTTTAAGAGCGCGGACCCGGTCCGGTAAGAGATATCCAAAACTTCTTCGGAATCCAGGGACCGTTACCGTTGCAACCCCGCTCCGAGGCTCGGCGGAGTTTCAAATTTTCAAATTCAGATTGGGATCATGCGCAGTTGTCAGTGAGCGAGTCTTTCCCCAACTCTTCGGCGCTGCTCATCGTCATGCTAGCCTCCGACCACTCTCAGTCTTTTTCCCTCTTTACTTCTTCACGGAATAGTGGAGTGGAAGAATACCCAGTACCTGAGCTCATCAAATCTCTTATTCGTTATGCTGGAGTCGAAATCTGTTCTCCTACTTTCCTGCAATTTACGCTTTCTCCCTATGAGTTCATCTCTATGGCTCGGGATATTCGAGACGAGATCAACAGGCTTGTTTCAAAACTCGATTCTTCCACCTCCGAGGAGGACGTTTGGAATGACTTTGACAGATACACCGGGTTGATTGATCCAACGGAGGAGTGAGTGTTGCGATTTCATCAAGGCTATTTTCTCTGAAATTTTTGATATTTTCATAGTGCCTTACTGAACTTCCTTGAAATTGTGGAAAGAGAATCAAGGTGGCTTAGTCTCAATGACGATGGTGCCTTCGCGAGCATGGAAAATTACCAATCATGGATCGAGCAATGGGTGGACCGCCGAATGGGGCTTTACAGATTCTTGAGTCGACTTGTGGACCAGAACAAGGTAAGTAATTCTGAGGAATAGTAACTTCTTTGATCATTTCTTACTAGGTTTACCGTCTTTGAAGAAACTTTCGGAAGACTATATCAATTCATTTCTTAGACAAAATACCAAAGCTTTCATGCAGGATTTGTACAGGAGGATGGAGGTTGCCTTGCAAGACATGAAAAAAAATGGCAAGGAAATACCCCCAGAGGCATCCAAAACACTTACGAGCTTGAGAAGAATGATTGAAGAATTTGGATCACACCCCTTCAATGGTCCAATTGCAGATGTAAGTTCATTCAGAATAAAAACGATGTTCATCCGATCGCTCAACATTTTTCATTCTGATGCATAGCGTGCTGCAGGTTTAGCATTTTTCAAGACTAAAAAGGTAGAACATGCACGAGACAATGGCTACGAGCTGCCGTCAGCGTTCTTTGAAAACGTCAAGGCGTTGAGTGTTCTCATTCACCTTCCACGAGCAATTATTCTAAATGAGCGATCTTAGTTTGATCGGCGCTATCACTGACTTGATACGAAATAAAGAACTGGAAGAAGTGATTATCAAATCCTATGATTCTGGCATCTTCTCCGAATTTGCGAGTCCCTCTCATTGGGATTATCCATGTCCGAGCCCTAATACCAATGCCAATAATCCCGGTGGTCCCGAGTCTCGAACCTTTCACAACATTGATGGAGGATATACAGAGCAGGATAACCGGAGTGTTGATTGCAACATTGAAAACTTTGTGACTTACCGTGAAGGAGATTACACAGTAAACAACAATGCTGAAAGTAGGTCAACTCATTGTATTGATGACTTCAATCCTTTTCTCACTTTAGTTTTTAGGTATCTTGAAGGCAGTTTGTGTAGGCGGGGCATTGGCAGGTGGCCCGGGAGTTTATGCAGGTTATAAGATTGCTCAGGTGGAGGAATACAAATATCACCACACTCGATTACAGCCGGCATTACTAGTAGGAAACAAGGCGCTGGCAATTTACCTCTTGGACTTTTCTGTCGACCAGCTTCCGCCCTTGGTCCTCACTTTCGTAATTCTTTCCCAGATTGCAATAGGGATTTTTAGCTATTTTAGGCAGAACGTTTTTGGTGGCATTTAAATAGGAACATGTCAGGCAACATGAATGGGACTGATGATGGACTTTTTGGAAAAGAACATTGGCAAGCTTGCGGAAAACCTTTGCCAGTACTTACTTACCATGACCTGACCATAAAGAGTCTCTGTGCGGGACCGGATACCTAAAGGGAATAGCATCTAGTATGACACTGTTTGCGAGCCCAGGATAAGTAAGGACGAGTCCCTATGGGCCCGTACAGTTACGAAGCTTCATAACTGTATGGGCTCAAGGACTCTGACCATCTACAATTATTGTCTTCAAGAAGCTATCTCCGTAAAATCTCAGTTAACTAGTCTTATTATTACATGCCAAGACCTTCCACCCACTCCAACAGCTCTCTATTCACCTCATCAGATTTCTGCAACATTCCCCAATGATTTGCTTTAAATTCTTTGTACGTCAAATTTTTACAGTATTTCTCTGTATCAGGTTTGAAAAGAGCCGGTATGCAAATGTAGTCTTCTAACATTGCACCAAAGAAGACTGGCTGGGAGATGGTATATTTCTCAAGAGGGATAGCT
>ML180417.1:0-12756 GCA_004369135.1 Dendrothele bispora CBS 962.96 | reverse complement strand
GAGGGGGAGGAAAATCTCGATTTAGATCTCGACAAGTCTATCACCGAGTCGGATCCGCCGCTTATTCCCGTTCCCGAAGAAATTACTGAGCCTATTGACGCCAAAGTCATTACTGGCAAGCGATCCCGAAAACCTAGTAGGGAAAATCGCTGATATCATGGAAGGGAAAGCTCAGGCAAAAGTAGCCAAGTATCTAACCGCTAGTCTCGTTGCCGTCACATCCGAAATCGAAGCCTTCGACCCACTCTCTGTTGCCGAAGCGAAACGAAGTCCAGATTGGCCGAAGTGGGAAGAAGCCATGAAAGAAGAAATCTCCAGATTGGAAGCTTGAGGAACTTATTTCCCAGTTGATCCACCAGATGACGCCAACATCCTCACGTGCAAATGGGTTTACAGAACCAAGAAAGACGAACATGGAAAAATCACAGGCTATCGCGCACGTCTAGTTATCCGAGGTTACAATCAAATTCCCGAAAATCGACTACTTTCCAGACGAAACTTTCGCATCTGTTGCCAAACTTCCTTCTATTCGATCTATCCTCAGTATCGCGTCCCAGCACGACATGATCATTCACCAAATGGACGTCAAGTCCGCCTACCTGTATGGTAAACTCGACTCTAACGAAACGATATACATGAAACCACCCACCGGAGTCGAAGTTAAAGGAGTTAAATCAGGTCAGGTTTTACAGCTTAAACTCGCGCTTTATGGTTTAAAGCAAGCTGGCAGACGTTGGTATCTCAGATTTTGTGAAATCATGAAACAAGTCGGACTCACCAGATCTGAATTCGACCACGCTGTATTCTATCGGAAGGAACCTCTCGTAATCATTTTTATTCACGTCGACGACATGACTCTACTCACGAAGAACATTGGAGACATGGAGAAATTGAAGAAAAAGATCAAGGATATTGTTGAAGTTGTAGATTCAGGTGAACTACACTGGATGTTAGGAATCGAAATTCGTCGAAACCCTGCTGCCAAAACTTTGTTTATGTCACAACGTTCCTACATCGACTCGATCTTATCTCGTTACGGTTTTACGGACACGAAACCACTCTCTATCCCTATCGACCCTCACGTTAAACTCTCGAAATCGCAATGTCCTACCACGACCGAGGAAATAGCTATAATGCGGAACAAGCCCTATCGCGAAGCTCTCGGAGCTTTACAGTATCTATCCATTGCTACACGTCCCGACATTACTTTCGCTGTTTCTCAACTCGCACGATTCTCGCAGAACCCAGGACTTACTCATTGGAACGCTCTCAAGCGTGTTTACGCCTATTTGAAGGGAACGAGGGATCTATGGTTAACTTTTGGAAATGAGAACATCGAACTTATTGGTTACTCCGACGCTGATGGAATGTCTAATGAAGACCGACATGCTATCTCAGGATACGTCTTTATGCTAAACGGAGGAGCTATCTCATGGTCATCGAAACGCCAAGAGACAATTTCCTTATCGACCACGGAAGCTGAGTACATCGCACTTACTCATGCCGCAAAGGAAGCTATTTGGATTCGAAACTTCTTATCCGAAATATTTGGTAAAATGGCTGATCCCGTACTAGTTTATTCCGACAATCAATCCGCCATCGCACTCGCTAAAGACGACCGTTTTCACGCACGTACAAAACACATCGACATACGCTATCACTTTATTCGCTACGTCATCGAGGAGAGTAAAATCTCGCTCACATACTGTCCTACCGAGGACATGACTGCTGATATTTTCACGAAGGCTCTACCCTCTGTTAAAGCCAAACACTTTGCTTCGTCACTTGGACTCGCCAAGGTTTGAGGGGGAGTATTGGATATATTTACTATCGTTACTTACACAGGACTCTTACATTAATCGTCACCATCTCCACTTGCCATATCGACTCACTTGTGCTGTTCTACCACAGCTCTATATTTATCACTGTGCTGTATACACGTAGCCACAGTTGCCACAGCTATCTACACCACTATGTAGTCATACTGATATCACTGCCTCGTCATTGCTGTATGTTTCCTATCTCGTATTATATTGGACTCAGTAGTATAAGTACTCTCTGTGTTGTACCCAGTACTGTAGAGAATCTTATCCTCGCATTCGTTGCTTGTCTCATCTCTCACCACTGCTGCTGCTCATCTGTTGAGCCTTACTGCTGCTATAGAACTGTCGCATTAGTTGCCTAGTTCTGATACCCCCCTCAATTCAAATAATTGAGTTTTGAATTGAGGGGGGGGGTCATCATTTTTCGCCGCCAGTGTACATAGTTAGTCTAGTCTAGGTATAAAAGAGTCTCCTGTAATTGGTTAAGTAAAAAAAAAATAATTAAAACGGCATACAGTACTACATCGTAACTCCTTCGGGTTTGCTTGACCCTGATTTGACCAGCTTTTTTCAGCTTTTTTCAGTGGATCAAACCGGGCAAGTCACAAGGGGACCAGCCAGCGGGGTTTTGGTAACAAGCTGCCTCAGCAACCATTGAATTACATTGAATTCTTGTGACATGCCGCTTGGCAACAAGCGGGCAAGCCAGCAAAGCCGGCCAAAGGAATCACGTCATTTCACGATGTAGCAGTGCCTTCAAATCCTAGAAAAATGAGAGCTGGTCAAAATTTGTGGCAGGTCACAGGTCACACGCTCAACTGCCGAGATTCTCAAGTCATTCACCTGGTCACAGGTCACACTCCCGTCCGAATTGAATGAAATGAGACAGTAGTAGTACAAACACAAGGTGTACTGGCTGTCAGTGTATTGGCTGTCATTCAGTCCATTGCACAGGTTTTGTCATGGGAATAGATATGTAGCGCTTTATGTTTTTGCCATCTGCCAAGTACTGATCATGATCCGACGAGTACAGAAGCGAACGGGGAAGCAAAATAAAAACATGAAATCGACACAGAACACTGCGATTTCAGTCAATTTGGATAGTTTTTTTTTTCCATCTGGCTCAAATAAAGCGTAGAATAGTGTGCAAATTTTTCCAGATTTTTCTGAGCTTTTGTTGTGCTCAAAATCTTCACATCTTGTTGGGAGCTCGAAAATAGGCAAAAACCAGGAAGCGAAAGATCACGTGAAATTACCATTTTAAGTAACAATGCATACGCAAAATCACCCTCTACAACAGTACAACCTCTCGCATCATCCTCCTAAAAACATTGTATGAGTCCAAACATTAATTTTGGTGGGATATCATGTAGTCTGAAGGTTCAGAAGAAGAAAGAAGCCAATACAAGCCATAAATGCTGATCCTGTGCATTTTTCGCATTTTTCTTGGATTTTTTGGTGTATTTCATTTTTCTTGAGCATATAACATAGAATTGATGTATCAACGGTATCATAGTTTTAGAGTACATGTTTGACAGGCCCTGTAGAAAAAAAACCACTCCTCAATAGCTGCTCTGAGTGTCCCAAAATTTAAATCTTTCGCTTCCCCGTTCGCTTCTGTAGATCAATTACATAGCTCATTAGATGGATATAATAATACTACAACAAAAATAGAATTTTCAGAATTTTCAAGTCGGAACTAGGGGCAGCAAATTTTATGAACAGATATATTTGATCCCTTCTCAAGAGCCCTTTAACCCAGTCGTGGTGCCAACCTTTTAGCTGCCGGGCTGAAAAATAATTACAAAAAAGTCCGAGAATGATGGAGACCAATTATAGGACAATTGAGCATAGCTATACTTGGTGGTGTTTTTGATGGTGTACTGGCAAAATAGTAAATGAGTAACTACCAATCTGATTCACCTCTTTTCACGGTGGAATGGGATTTCGGGTGAGGAGGTGAAGATAAAGACGTGTTTTACATGTTTGGCAGAAGCTTTAGGTAGTACACATGCGCGCGTAGATTAGAGGAACAACACGAACCATTTCGGGCACGACACAGAGCCGCTCGGGCCTCTCCAACGGAAGTACTGTGCATGCTCGCATGCTTATCGTAACTCATGATAAGGGATTCCGAAGGGATGTCTATCATCGATGTTCAGCCGTGTTCCCGCCATTGACCACGGAGACATCAGCCGTCGGGTCTGCAAGGTTTGCTTGCTCATCCACTACTTTAATAGTATTGTATGTGAGTGCGTAAGTATACTATGTACTTTCGAATCAAATTTGGTCGAACTCTGCGTAAGCGCAGGCTGAAGGTATATATCACATTATACATGCAATATCATTCATACATGTACACTCATGATCATTTCTTTTTCCCAGCTTTGTAACCTTTGTAATATTTGTAACAAACACGCGTATGTACTGCCATCACCCCATTTGTTTATGATTGCATTACATATAGAACATCCTATTATCTATCCTTGAGCACAAAGAATTTTCACGGTGATCCCCCATAAGGCTATATAAGACCTAAGATTATTGGAGATTACGGTTTTCCGCCGGTGTGCTATGGCGATAAGAGTATGAACACATCAAGGACATTGCTGATACACGCAGACCTATACCCCCATGAAAATCTCATATAGAGCCCCTGTGATATAGGACCCTACCCAATGCAGATAAGTAAGCACGATTATCCTAATACACGATTAGCCCCCCGAACGGTTTCAACGTGGGTGGATTCGGTGGTTAGACAACGTCGGCGCTGAGTCGTGTTATAAGCTGTGAAGTTTCTGTACTGAGCCTTGGTATCAGCACACATATAATAGCGCTGGAGGTTTAGTATCGATTTTTAGTACTTAGTTCTTGCTGCAATAGCGGCCATCTTTTTGATAACATCAATAAGTACTCGTCTAAGTAATTCTCAAGAACGCTCAGCCATTCTGAGTCTAAATTCGGGAGGCGATTCACATTGGTTGCCTCCGTATCGCCACAACTTATGTGTGCCGATAGGCGAGGTACATAACGCCGTGTATCTAGTACTTATGTATATGAATAAAAAAGAGGTCAATGCATACATACAAGCTGTAAGCTCAACAGAGACACAGCACCCAATTCAGAGGAACTGATCAGCGGCACGCCACTGCATCATTTGATCGAGTCGATGATTCGCGGGGTGTATTTGATTGTGGCCTTTGGAATCTCAGGAAGGACGATCCTCCAGACGCTATATCTGGTATGTGATTTGCGGGGATGAAGGGATGAATGTAAGAAAGCTTTGGATCGGTTTTGACATGTTTCCCCATTATGCACGGACTTCATCGATATCACTACTTACCAGTCGAGCGTTATAATTGAAATTATTGGCCCATGTCAGCTCATTAATGCATTCCTTCCGAGAATTTCGCTTTGCATGTAAGCCATCGTAAGCAGAAGAAGAATCTTCCACACAGATACCACGTGTATGGTGAAATGGACGCTGAAAAGAAATTTTCAACAATTCATGGAACAGGCTTTTCATCCATAGCAGAAGGTGGTCATGAATGGACGGAGGTACCTCTTTGGACGTAAAATGCTCGGTTAAGATCTGCTAGAATATCGACCCGTTGTGCCAACTTCCAAGCGTTTTTCCCCCACTTTTGGTGTTAACAGTAACGAGATTAATGTGACGTTCACTGGCAGATGGGTTGTGTAATCTGACACGAACGTTCAAGCGCTCGAGGATCGCTCAGACAAAAAATCCGGCGTTCCTCTTAGCCTAAATCTGAACAGTAGCTAGGTATCAATCCAGTACGTATTTATCCTTTCGAAGTTCGAGCCATTCACCGCGAACATGAGAATTTCTGATCTTACCAGGAGATTAAATCGGTCACGTCTCGAAGGACCGCCGATAGTATACAAGATGTATAAGTACAACAAATATCAGCACTTTCTATAGTTGCTACTGAGTGTGTGTACGTACTTACACACTCCTTATCCAAAGCCAGCAATCCTTAGCTCCGAGTTTATTCTAAATTTTTTAAAGTTTTCTCCTTCTGGTCCTACGACTATCACCATTAACTGCTTCTACCAATGCTGCGGTCACTATTCAACGACACTATACAATAATCATACCAAAAACACGATGAACAATCTACCCAGCGTTGATATAAACCATATAGTAAAGTAACTCATACAGAATGCACCATTGATTGATTATACCCAGCCCATATACGCACTCCGTGCCCGCTCCACTAGTACTCTTCCTCAAACCTATTCAAACGCACAAGCATATACATGTACATAGCGACAAGCAGTTCAACTCGCAGAACACACTGCCTTCGTCGCCATCGTAGATCTCATACTCGAAAAACTGGACATTGTCCGGATTGTTGAGGATCGTAGTGAGGGATAAGTACCATCACCAGTAGTAGTAGAAGCAGTAGCTTTCCTTCCACTACTAGTGACAGAAGCAAACAGCGTCGAAGCAGAGTTTGAACCAAGGCAAAGATTCGAGTTAGTTGAGCCCACTGCCAACGAGGTAGAACTCGGACTCCCAACGGGTCGAAGCCTAAACTTCTGATAACCATATGAATACCGACACGACGATGACTCCTCCTCAGCAGACGAACGAGTCGTATACGGTCCATACAGATAATCAGAAGTCGAAACCCGTCTCGTACTTTCCACGTCATCATTGTCCGAGTCGCTCAAGTCAACGTCCACGTCCATCATCCCAATAGAATCCTTCTCCTCTCTTTCTACCTCTGCTTCTTCTCTTCTCTGTCGAAGTACTTCTCTCTCTTCATCAATCCGAGGAAGAGTACCAACCAAGTCTATCTTCAGGGTCGACTTTAATGAAACCGGGGATGAGGCTAGACTCGAGTCCGAGTTCTTAAAGTTTGAGCATGGGTTTGATGAGCCTGAGCTTCTTTCTAGATCCAGGGACGTAGAAGAAGACGAGGGAGAAGACGAAGAGGAAGAAGCGGATATAGAAGCAGACCCTCCTCGCATATCACAGGGTGTAGCAGACGGTGAAGTGCAAGAAGAAGCAGAAGAAGAAGCTGAGGGAGTAGACGTAGTAGAAGTGTCAACTTGAAGGTCAAGCGTCGGCGCAGAAAAGGAAACAACACTACCAATCGACGGTATCACGCTCCTCGTCGTTGATGATTTACATTCGGAACCTGAACTTTGAGAATTATCCGACCTCGGACACGTATTTGAAAGAGCCTCGGCAGAGCTGAAGCGCGAGGTACTGGTAGCCAAAGACATAGTCGAGCTTGTTGAACGACGATCCTCCTCGGGTATAACGAGTTCAAGTTTCCCCCTCCTCTTCCTCCTTCTTTCAACGCTAAAGCCATTATCGTTGCTTCTCTTTCGAGCTAGAATCCGAGTCTGACTTGACACCTCCCCTAATTCTCCTCCTCCTCCTCCCGGCCCTTTACTCGACACTGGCAATGTACCAGTTTTGCTTGCCGCCACTGGCTCTGAACTAGAAGCAATACCAAGAGCATCACTAGCACCAGTACCCGAATGACAGGAGCTAGTACTCGCACCACTCGATCTAGAGCTGTAATGAAGGCTTGAACCGAGGATGGGATGAAGAGGAACGTCATGTCTAAGGATAAGGAAGCCTTCCTTGCTGTCCAACTCCCAAGAAACGGAAGAACGTGGTTGGTCAAGACGTCGCCTCTTGGTACGTATACGTTGAACCGAGCTCGATAAACTTGAATGGTTATCCTCTTCCTCCGCCTCCTCTTGTTCTCGTTCTTCTCCTTTTTTCCCTCCTACTCCTACCCCTGTAGTCGAATTGTCGGAGTCCCTTGTGATTAACTCTGGATCTGAGGTACGAGTAACTGCGGAAGTTGTTGTTGGTGTTGACGATCTGACCGACCCAATGGAAGCTATTGAAGAAGCCGCTAATGCTGTTAAACCGAGAAGAGGAGAGATCGACTCCTCCGACCCTAACTCGGACCGTGACGATGAAGATGAGGAGGGTGATCGGACTGTAGGTAATTGTTGGGTCGTCCGCCTGGGAGATGGAGGTGTAGGGTGCCCAAATAGGTTCACAGGGACTGATAACTGGGAAACTGCGGTACTGATCGATGTCGATGAGGTGGCAGTAGCATTGCTCATGTTGACGTGACTGCCAGTACTAGTGGTACTGTTAATGTTATCGGTGTTATTGTTGTTCATGTTGTTGTCGGTGCCTTTGTTGTTGTGGTTACGATAATGTCGACGCATGTTGGAGTTGACGTTGAATTCTCGACCACAGCCCGGGTATGGACAACGGAAAGCTGGAGAAAGATTAAAACGGGAACGGTTAAAAGGGAAAAAGAATAGCGAGTTGCCTCGTCAGTAAAGATGATCGAGAGCAGGAAAACAAGGGTGAAACTCACGAGTAGCGCCTGTATGGGTGTTCATGTGTATACGTAGACTACTAGGTCTGTTGAACCGTTTATTACACAGCTTGCAAACATGTCTCTTCTCCGAGTCATCTTCTTCAGAAGGATCTCCTCCTCCTCCCTCAGTCAATAGCTGTTCCGACCCAGAAACGGGAGAAGTTGAAGGTGTCGACAGAAGGTCGCTGTCGCGTGGTGCCTTGTCAAGACTGGAATTCGAGCTCGAGGAAGAGGACGTCCGAGATGAACTGGCCTGAGGTACAGCAACCGAAGAGGAAGAAGAACGACGATGAGCAGGAGTGACGACAACACGAAACGCGGGTATAGAACCGGTCACTATAGACTCCGAATGGTCGACGTTTCGCCAGCTGTGAGTTGCCACTCGAGGAAGAGGTTTAGCGCTGGAAGCGATGTGTTCGAGTGATGACGAGGAAGGATCAGAACGGAGGAGGTCGAATGAGTAATCTGCTTTCTTAGTCTCTGTTGATTGTTCATTAGGGTATCGTTGATGATGTGACTTCGACTTCATGGTTTGGGGCCCGAGGTCCATAAGATGGTCTTTAAAAAATACTTGAATTTTTGGAGAAGAAATAGGAATAAAAAAACATACCAGGAAACATTTCCTGTATACTTGGGAGTGAAATGGGAGCAGCCATCGTCCAATGTGTGAGGTCAGCAAAAGCGAGAAAGAGAAAGAGAAAATCGTGACTGGTTCGGAGGAACGAGGCCTTTTGTATGAATTCATTTTTAGAGTTCAAGCCTGTTCAAGCGGTTGAAAGTTGCCGGTCTTTTCCATAAAGGCCGATGCCGAACATTTTTCCCGCCAGGCACTTCGCGGGCTAATTCATTTTTTAATTCAGTTCTCTGCGGCCACGAGGCTCATACGGCATCGAGGATCATCTTTTCAAGCTGACTCGTGCGTTCCGTTCACCCACTATCAACACAGCACCCTGGCCGGAACTGGCCATGGCTGGTAAGCCATCTACGTAGGGTCCATTCATCTCCGCGTGTGATTCAAAGGTCCTGAACCTAGTAACTTTCTTTTCACATCTGCCCTTTCCAAACTGTTTTGTAATGACGCCCACATCGGAGAAATAGCAAGAAGTATATGCGTCATCTTTCCACCTGTCCTTTGTAAGTATGTATGTATCGACATTGCCGGGCTTTCTTCCTAAAACTTCCCATCGGAACGGGCACACCTTAGTTCCATTGAAATCAATCTGTCGTTCAGAAAACAGCCCTTTTTTACTTGCGTGAATCCTTTCAAGTGCCATCAACTCCCTCGGTAATGATTCTCCAGCGACTATAGGTACAGACGCTTTGTAAGTTCATGTGTTACTAATATATAGAAGCGGTTAAACTCTGTTGGTGGCAGTTCCGAGATGTGCGCTTCAAGTTTGAATCAGAGACCCATGAATTATAGCACTTAGGATCATAATCAGACTCATCAGACACTCTCGAAAAATCCCCCTCAGGCATTCCGCCTAGCGCCTCGTGTTCGAAATAACACACCGTGATTCGCATTTTGGAACCTAAGAAGCAACTTGGATTTGCAAAGGGGCCTTTGAGAAACATGATTCACCCTTCCGAGTCCCCGAGGGAGGGTTCAAATCTTTCTGACACATCCATATACTTATATATACACTCGCTTTATCAGCTAACTTCTTCACAACTTCCAACGACCCCGACTCGGAAAAGATAAGCCGGTGCACAGTTATCCCCTAAGCACTGCACATATAAATAGAAAACTCAGCAACCAAAGTCGTGCCGACGAGACGCGTGTCATACTTACAAAGATAATTCAGAGGAGGAGGACGAGTCTATTAACAAGTTTAAGGTCCAAAAAATGAACACCGGCTTCCAGTGCAGCTATACATCATAGAGGAAATGCACTTGAACGTTGCGAGAGCTTCGAATTAATGCTATAGCTGGTGTATGGTCCTTTTAAAATTAGACACCATTCTTATGAGTCATGGTGAGCTTTTTGGTTTCTCCGAGGGAGTCATCATGTAGTCATGCTTGCATACATATCTCTTGGGTTATTGATGGATCTAGACAATCCACAGCCTAAATAGGAATGCTGGCTGATCGACATCCATTACACTAATGATTTACATGCATGTACATACTTAAAATTGACCTTTTATGAGTCAAGCAGGTCGTAATCCAGTGTCCAACGGCTATGAGTCTATGACTTAATAGACTCGAGCTCCATGCATCCTCATTTCTGAATTAGGAGATAGTTAACCCTATGTCTGCTCCTCGGACATGCGTTTTCATGCTCGCAGTGAGTCATAGAGCGAGCGATGAGTCTAATTTTGTCTACTTTACCACGTCCATAGCGCAGACTAGCCACACCTTGTATTCCTTTCGTTCTCCGCTCTCTTCCTGTTGAGATGTACGAAGATAAATACTTCCTAAGTTTGAACCATGGTAGAGGTTGATACTCATTATTGCGATCTCCGAAAACGATTTATAAGATTACTGAGTGAGAGCAAGTTACGAGGCCGACTTTAGGAGGACTCGTCCTTACTAAACTTGACTCGCGCAGGTGGCTGTGTTGTATTCTCCACATGGAATATCACAGCTTATCTCCGTCTTATCATGTGTTCAGTATTTGCCAGCCATAACTGCCACAAACTGCCACCATGCCGTTGAATTCGGGCATTTCGAACGGCCTCGTTTCTGCCACGCGCAGCGATGGCCCATATCTTTTTAATACTTACACTTCAGGACATCAACTTTTCGGTTGTTTGCAAGGTAGGTATCCAGGATTTCATGATTAAAATGTCAAAGATCAGTTAATTGACTCTCTGTCTTTACAATGTGGCCTCGTATTTGCCATGTTAGCAATGACCCACATCTTACAGCTAGTTTCAAAACGTTAGACCAGTTTTGTTTTTTTCCCACTCACAATTTTTGTTTACTTGTGGAGCTGAGCCAAACAACACGTGACTCCTGGTTGACCTATGGCTGACTGAGAACATGCGAGCAATATGACTAGATTTACGATGTGTACTAGCAGTGGAATGCTCTGTAACGGAGCAATGAATAAAACGCCGGTCTCATATGCCATGAGTGACAAGAGTTTGACAAGGGAAAGTCTCGACTCTCAACACGGTCAACCAGGAGTCACGTGTTGTTTGGCTCAGCTCCACAAGTAAATAAAAATCGTGAGTGGGAAAAAAACAAAACTGGTCTAACGTTTTGAAACTAGCTGTAATACCCCGGACAGCTAGTGTTGGAACATGCCCGACGTGCCATATACCATCTGTATATTCAATGGCTGGCATCACTTTCCGAGCCTCCGGACATCCTGCCCCTGCAAACTCCTCACTTTACCTTGTGGTTACTCCAAACTCAGGCTACTACTTAACCAGTATCGGATTTTGCAGTTTTACTTCAGGGATAATTGAGAATCGGAACGAATTGACTTAAATAATATGCACATCGACGAGACCAGTGGCATTTGTACTGCGTAGCACTCAGAATAGACAAGCATATGTAATTAATTTAAGATGGGATGTAATATGAAACGTGAAACGTGAAACTCTAATGTTTTTGTCCAAAAAATAACGTCATAATTCCGTATCAACCTATCTGATTCTGTCTCACTGAAATACTCAGCCTATTAATGAACGTGAAGCCAAAGCTGTGGTAACCAGGGTACTAGAACTAAGACTCGGATGTTTGACTGTTATCTTAAGTTAAATTTCTACAAACAGATCCAGAATGTAGTACATAAATGAAGTAATGGAATGAATCTTTGATCTTTGAATTTGAGTCATTAGGGCGCATTTGCAGTTGAATATTTGACCTCTGTATTTTGGTTAGAAATGTTTAATTTTTGTATACTTAGGCCCACCTCTGAAATTTGGATGACCCGGACACAACTTACAAGAGACAGTTGGAACAACTGTACCATTTCACTCAAAAATCTTCATTTCTTCATTTTCTTTGAGAAATCTCAGAAAGTCAAAAGAAAAATAATGGCGAGGTTTTTGAAAATGGTGCGTGATGATCGGAATGGTATAACAGTAATTTCGAATAAATTTGATTAGGTCTAACTAGGCTTATGAACACATCAATATTGTTAAAAGACAGTAGACCGCATCTGCAACGCATAAAAACATTAGCCCAACTGAGAAGAATGGGAATGGAGCTAATTAAAATTGGGACTGGGGCTAATAACAAACAATGTGATAGGCTGCATGAACCATAGCTCGGATTTGACATTCGTAAAGACTTTTCAGGTAAATAGATTTGGAGTGTTTTGTACTAAAGAAAAGAACTCAAAATTCCACGTTGCAGATGTGTTCTATTCTTTTACAGAACCTTAGATGGTGGGGCTTTGTGCCGAGCTACAAAATTCTGGACCCGTTTTACCAGTGAAACAAGCATCAAATTTTGAGAACAGAAATGGCCAACATGTCTTTTCTCACCAGTTATCCAAAAATAGACTGACACTCCAAGATAAACAGGGATCGATAGTGCGGCAGCAATCCAGGGCTTCTGGGCCACTTGCTACACATTGACTCGGGCCCATA
>ML180416.1:0-16026 GCA_004369135.1 Dendrothele bispora CBS 962.96 | reverse complement strand
GTGAAATCAATGAAAGCACAATTTGAGCGTTCTAGTATGCTGATAAAGTCGAGAAGGAGCACAAGAACTGCTGGTTGAGTGGAAACGACTATGAAACAATCTGTATGTCATCAGGATCAGCTTTTATTTCTGCATATATTCATATGACTTTTACACTTCTGAATGTAGTTTATCTATATATACATTTTACTCTGGTGGTGGAGTCTGGCCTTGTTCTCAAAAAGTTCCATTCACTGAGCCTACTTCTTGAGTACACAGTATTCAATATACAGACCCAAACCTAGAAGCAAAACGAACTGGGAAGCGAAATTTTTGAATAAATTTGTCACTTCAACCAAAATTTCTCACGAAATTTATTAATGATATTTGTATAGAAACGTCAAAAATTCTGCTTCCTGGTCCGTTTTGCTTCTAGGTTTGGGTCTGTAGTTGTGTAAAACATATTCTGTCTCTATATGTTGTGGTGTTGTAGTAAATCTTTTTTCTGTCTCTATCATTTTCAATTTTTTGTCCTGAATGTTTCCAAGATCTCTGGGATAGAAATACAGTTCCACATGAGTGTTAAGCAAGACACTGTAAAAATGGTTTCATCAGCAGAGTCACACTTTTATGGAATGGTATAGGATGGTATAGGACAGTATAGTAGGTATAAGTCCATGAATTCTATACCACCTGAAGGTGTATAGAAAAGGGAGAATAGGTGTCTCTATACCGATGTATAGAGAACATCAGCACCATACACTTCCATACGACACATGTCTATACTTTTCTATACACTTCTATATTTTTCTATAACTTAAACACTTCTATACTTTATAAACTGTAATGAGGTTTTATTGGCATTCTAGTATACAGTTAGATTTATATTACATCAGGTTTCTATGACATGGCATCACAAGAGAAAAAGAAAACTAAGTGTCATACAGTCATCCACCGGCCAATGAGGCAGTCAATTTTAAATCACTTGTATATACTTTAATTTGGCCTCGTATCACTAGCTAGATATCTCAAAATGTAATATACATGTAAGCCTATCCTACTGAGGTCCGACAATGAGGATATGGTATGTACAAGTTTAAGAATAAGACAAAGTAAAAAAAGTTGCATAGATCAGCGGAACCAGCCAATGAGGCTGTCACATCACACACGGATCAATGAGTTTTATAGTGGTGAATCTGGTGACACATCAAAATTTACTCAGCAGGCAGGACCCTGACTTTCCAAAAGGGGGTGTGTATTGTGACACTCACATATGCTCCCCGAAGGTCTGAAATCTAAAATCTTTTCTATCTGACTCTGTTGGTAGATTTCCACTAATATTATTGACGGAATCCATGTATATAGTGTACATCTATGTTGTAATTGAGTGTTAGAACTGCCGCTGTTCTACTTGTATCACTAGTTATGAAATAAAATTTCAGAGCACCTAAGATTTTCTACTTAAAATGCCCTGTAATATTGTGCAGTCGAAATTTCAATCCCGGCTTTGGACAGTCCATTTAAAATACATAAATTTATAAAATGAGTCTCCCCTGGATATAGTGGGGCACACTTATCACCCATGCCGGCCACTTTGCCTCATTGGTGGGTGGTGCCTCATTGGCCGGTGGATGACTGTAAATGTAAATGATGTCAGAAAGAATTGATAGTTAAAGACACTACTGTACCATTTCATTTGATTCGCTTGTCACACATCACGCGCCTCCAGAAATTTGCGAAATTTTGGGCCTGTTCGCAGTCATGGTAGTCCAGGGCAAATTTTCCAGACCAATGTGTCACAAAAAAACTTCCAAAAAGGGTAAAATTTCGTGAATTTTGTAAAAATTTCTGCTCTGTCATGGCTCATGCTTTGCTTTTGGCGAAAAAAAATTTTGTTTCACTGGTCACAGTCATGATGGGGTGGTGAATCAAATGAAATGGTACAGTACTATAAAACGGAGAATGAAAAAACAATGCAGCAGAAGATAAGAAGACAACTGTGAAGACTGACTGGTGACCAATTGCCCTGACCAACATATTGTCACCAGATGCCGCAATACTTTAGCAAAAGTTACCGTATATTGTCACCACGGCTTTTGCAAAAGTAGTGGAGAAATGTGAAAGCACAAACTAGCTATTTAGAGTTAGGGATAGGGTTAGGGATAGGTTAGGGATAGGTTAGGGATAGGTTAGGGATAGGTTAGGGATAGTTAGGGTTAGAGTTAGGGGTTAGGATTAGGGTAAGGGAAGCTTATTTATGAAAAAAGAGGCTTGTGGGCGTAGCTTATGTAATTGTTTGTATCTGTTTAAAAATGGCTCAAACTGGCTCTGATGACAAATTTACCCTTACAACACCTGCAAAACAGGCAAATTCAGTTCCCAATGGTCAAAGCACCCTAAATTAGGTAAAAAGACATCATTCTACCTTCAAAAACTTAATATTTTTCTTCAAGAATCTGGTCAACTTTTGCAAAAGTTGCCACTTTCATCGCTGACAAATCCTGACAAATTTGCAAAGCTTATACCTTCTCCACACTTTTGCAAAAGCCGTGGTGACAATATGCAGTAACTTTTGCTAAAGTATTACAGCATCAGCTGATATTGTTGAACTTTGTTCTATTCCTTTCTTTTATCTACTTTACATTATGCACAGCCTTATTCCCTTTTATGTATTATATGATCTATGGCTATGAGCACATGATACAAGTGGTCTGTGCACACTCTTTTGTAGTACATAAGGACAGTAGTTACCTGCCTTAATACTCAGTTCATTTCTTCACAGAAATAGTCGCCTAAGCCCTCTAAGCTTTTACTAACAGTCTTAACTTCTCGTCCCCAGGTATGTCTTAGGTCTTACCATCTGCCTAGCAGGATGCGCCCTCGACAGGTTATGGGCCCCGAGCCCTTGATCTCTGGATACCTGGATGCTTGATCCATGTTCATCAGTAATTTCACAGTTTAATAGAGGCGTATAGGGATGTATAGCATACATAGCTCTACATCTTCTATGTCAGCCTAGGGTGCGTAGAGGCAGGGGGGCATGCACTTTTCTATACTGATGTATAGAAGAATAGCCGATACCTATACAGTGAATAGAAAAGAGTGGTTATTACTTCTATACTCACCTATACCGAGTTCTCATCATCTCCTACTGCCAGCACTGGTAGCATACAATTGAAAAGGATTCATTCATTTGACATTTAAGAATCTGTAACACTAATATGACTAGTATACGACAATTAGAGAACCATTTCAAGTCAGATATAGTACTAGTATCCCCAACTTGAACTTGAACTGTTGAACAACTTGAGACTCGGAGTCAACAACTTGAAAGAGAATGGAACCTACGTCACAGTCATACTCCAATTCTACTAATCCGACATAACCAGGTCATCATCCGACCCAATATCTTGTTGCGCAGACTGAAAAAGTTTTTTGGCTTTATCGGGCATGTACTCCTCCACGTATGCCATGATATCATTAAACTTCTCCTCAGTCAACTTGCTGGTGTACTTGTCGTAATATGAGTCAGCAGTAGCTCCCCATTGTTCCTGGCTAAAGCTTGTTGGGCTGTTACGAGTGGCTTGCTTTTTCTTGTCAGTGCTTGTGGATTTATTGGCTTCTGGCTCAGCGCTAATAAGCTGGATAACTGAGTGAAGGCTCTGCTATAAAAACAAAACCAAAACACCCAAAAACACCAAGGAAACTTATGTATATGCACGTAATTTGATAGTGCAAGAGCTGGTTCTAGTGAGATAAAATCACTGTATAACTCTGTTGAAGTTCAAGCTTTGTACTTGACCGGTAGAACTTTTGGGGTTTGTATAGCTTTGGGGTTCAAAACTCGACACAAAAACACACACACAAGTTCACAGTATTGCAATTCACAAAGTCTTTTCAGACAAAACACAAGTTTAAGGCTCAAGTGCCCACAATATCACAAGTCCAATCAATATAAGTGAAGACCACAATTGTCAAGCACTATCACAAACAGACACAGACTCAATTTGATTCAATATTCAAGACACACAACTTGTTATCAGAAAACACTTTATTATTACAACCACGTATTTTTCTGCTTATACTCCAGATGAGTGAACTTTGGAAATAAGAAGCTTTCTGTCTATTCGTCGGCAACAATCCTCTAGTAAGGTCACTACCGGTGTACTCGACGTACTTTGCTTGGGGCCGGTAGGGCCTCAAGCCTACAGTATTTATACTACTTGTGGCTAAAACTGTACAGTACCAGATTTTGTTTATATGTCCGACAAAATGTATCTAAAATATTCGTATAAAACAAAAGAAATATTCAAGGGCTACTATATAAGTCAAGTCCTTCCATTAGGGTATCCAAAATATAGTATATCGACGTCTGGATCTATAGACCGATAGTCGCATCTATAGAGGTACGGTAGCCATATGCTTTTGTCGCACTGACTCAGCTCGTTCACTTGGGTATAGGGTTAGAGAGACGGCAGTACCTTTGTACTCCACGAGTACAGCACCGGTAGGTCGTTGGGGTATAGGGTTATCTACACCTTTCTTTTACAGTCTTGTTTTCCTTTAGCTCGTCTGCCGGTCATCTATTCGAGATAGTACTGACGGTAGTCTCCCTCTAGTATAGTTCGAGAGGTCAACTTGTCAGGATTCTATCGATATATAGTTTGTACCACTTTTGTTCAGTTATAGTATACGAAAAACTCAACAGCCTGCTGCCGGTCATCGCAATACTAATAGTCTCCATCAATTCATCAATAACCAACCGGCAGATAGTCGAGAAGTCAACAATCTGAACATCCGTTAATTATTGCGTCAGGTTTATACTCCATTTACTATAGATCGCCGATAGTTTCGGTAACCAAGTTGTACAGACGTGAATAGGGGCTTCGACGCGTTCGAAACTGTTCCCTTGAGTTGTACCAATAGTGCTAGAGTGTAATGACGGTAGTACCAAGTCTCGTTCGACTGGTAGTACATAGGTTTGGATGGAATATCATTACCGGCACTCAAATACATCAGTTATAATATTCAGAATAAGCTGTTTCTCTATTCACGAACATTTCCCTTTATTATTTGAACGCTTTCTCTAGTTATTAGCACTTTAACTAGCAGTTCGGGCTCACTCTAGTCCTTTATTCACCATTTTCTGTTGCAAATTTCACTATTACGCTACAAAATAAGCCTTATTTGGGCGTTTTTGTAGGGCGTATCAGCGCTGACGCCGTCTTGCCAAATAACGAGTGCCCGCTTTATCTACTTTGGAATGAGGAAATGAATGGACAGTGAGGAGAACAAATCACACACCGCTGCTGCTGCCAATGCCAGGGCCCCGGATGGAGGTCCGAACCAAATGTATTTCGTGCTGTCTTTCATCTTGTAGAGGTGCCATGCGAGTGTTTGAGATACAACTGTACTCTTGAATAGTCCCTGGTGTTCATTCTTCGACTGCAAGTAGAGTTAAGGAGTTTTTTTAGTACTGATAATATAAGAATAACAAACCTCACCGGGATTTTCATAAAGTATACCCATGGTAGCTTTCTGCTTCGCAACCCAAGCCTTCCTAGCGTCAACTGACTGGTCCGGAATTTCATTGTCCATCTTCTGTTCGACAAATTTGAGAGCTTGTTTTGTGTAGTCACTACGATAAGCATGAATAGCGGCCGATGTCTAAAAGAGAATGAGTGTCCAGTTTGAGCTTCAGGTTCATACTATTAGAATAAATCTTACCACGGCTAGGATGGCGGGGTGGTCAACTCGGTCCTTCATTTGATTATTTTCGTCTGTGTAATGAGCTGGAAGATGCGCAAACCAGCGATTCCAAGCATCCCGAATAGCTGGTTTCAGAGTGGAAACATTTGTTGCAGAGAATTGCC
This sequence comes from Dendrothele bispora CBS 962.96, assembly GCA_004369135.1. NCBI lineage: Eukaryota > Fungi > Basidiomycota > Agaricomycetes > Agaricales > Dendrothele > Dendrothele bispora. Next base: position 10,174 of record ML180416.1, on the reverse strand, counting down.
CTCAAATGCTGCTGAGCCAATTGTAGATCTCTGGGAGGTAGTTGTTATTCCAAATCTCCTTGTCAGTAGCATGGATGAAAGGAAGATGCTTGGATGACACAATGACTTGACCACCTCCTGATTTCTTCCCACGCTCCTTCCTGTCAATATCGGCGACGTTGGCTGCAACAAGTACAATGTCGGATGAAGTCTGAACACAACCGTCAATCAACCAAACATTATTCCATAGGTGAGCTACTTTCCTTGGTATTCAAAGGGGCCAAACTGTCTTTTTCCTTCCAGGCTGATTGAGTCGCCTCCAGCGACTCATCATTATCAAATTTCCTACCGCCGGTTATGGAACTTTCACTGGTGTATGCCACGCTAGAGGCAAGAGACGTAGAGGAAGCATTTTTTTGGCCGTAGATAGACTTCCAGTCCTTGTCAAGACCTCCAAAGTCGTCTGGTTTGGAACGCTTTGCCTTGATGCTGGGTAACATTTCAGGTTAGTACATATTTCTTCAGTGCTGTTGGGTGAAGTGTAGTTAACAAACTTTTCAATTCCAGCGCTCGATCCTTTTCGTTTAGCAGCAAGTGGTTTCACTGGAGGCTGAGGCTGAACTTTCCTTACGGCAGTAATTGAGGTCCGGATCGCTACTTTGTCTGCCTGTTACCGTGACTTTGAAGTGAGTACTTGTACATGTTGCATTATATGTTATAACTTACCTTGGCCTTTTTACGCTTGCTTTTAGGCTTATCCTCCATCTCTGAGTCATGGTCCGGCTCATACTCGTCGTCTGAATCCTCGGAATCGATAATGATAGGCCCTAGTGCGCTCTGTTGGTTCATATTAGAAATGTCAGCAACTTCGGCATCATCAATGTCCTCCATAGGCTCATAATCTGTTGCACCCTCTGATTCCGTGTCCATGATGGTAGCTGGAGGTATGTTGACATCCGAGTTTGTAGTATTGTCCAGGTCTAGATTATCAGTTTCTTGTCAGACCAAGCTCCAAGTCGTCAACGGGTGCACACCTTCATTAGGACTACCATGACTACCTGGACTATCTCAACCACCTCGACCACCTCGACCACCACCTTGACCACCACCTCGACCACCTCAACCACCACCTCGACACCATGACCACCACCTTGACCACCACCACCTCGACTGCCACCTTGACCACCTTGACCACCACCGCGACTATCATCTCGACCACCACCGCGACTATCATCTCGACCACCACCGTGACTATCATCTCGACCACCACCACGACTATCATCTCGACCACCATCACGACTATCACCTCGACCACCACCTTGGCCACCACGGCCAGTAGTACTACCTCGGGTTGTGTCAGGTACTGCAGTAAGATAATGAGGTGAGTTTTTATTTACTTCAACAAGATCAGGACGAATTGAATAGAGCTGACTTTTGTCAGCTACCTGCTTATCCTCCAAGGCCGCAATCCGTTTTCCTCCATCAAGGCGCTTTTGCTGCTTTGCCTCTTTCTCAGCCTTTTTCCGATCCTGCTCCGCCTTTTTCTCTGCTGCCTTCTGTTGGCTCTTTTCTCGCAATTCCTCCCGAGTATGTGTCATGATCTCTTCTGGAACTGTAACTCTGACTCCACGGGTAGACATACGCGCAGGCGGGGGCTGTTGGGCTGACATGAGTGAGGTGAGAGACGTAGCAATGGAGGTTATCGGTCAAGTTGAAAATGGGGGGTTTGTTGAAGTCGAAACACGTGGTTGCGACCGGCTGAAATTTTTGTAGGGCGCATCATGTGCCCGATCGACCAACAACCACGATACCGGCGCAATAAGCTGCTTTGCAAATTCCTATCCTCACCGTGACTTTCACTATGCTTCGATGCCCTGCTCCAGGATGTGTACGTTTTTTTAGGCACAGTGAGGATGCTACTCGACACATCAATACGAAACATCCCTCATACTCATACAATGGATTTACGGGACGTTTGGCTACAGTTCCAGACTCCGAGTCAGAGTTGACTCCACTTGACTCGGAACTGACCACCACCGCAGTGGACATCATTTGCCCACCAGTATCATGTCCATCTTCTCCTCAGCCTGCCAGTGTACCGTCACCTCCACTGTCTTCATTCTCACCATTACCCTCACCTTCACCAGAAACACCTCCGATATCACTGACATCTGAGAAACCAACATTAAAGTTAAATCACCCGTACTTGACTGGCAAGTTACTCTTTTACTGGTCCCTGCTATGTGACTCTAGTTAATGAAACCATAGGTGACAAGTGCGATAAGAACGGCAAACCCTTACCTGCAAATACTGCACCAGATCCCCGACCAATTCCAGCCAATCCATGGTCACCATTTGTGGGTGAAGTTGAGTTTCGTACAGCAGACCTTCTTTATCGGGAGGTCAAGATGTCTCAGGCCAATGCCGACAAACTCTTCAACATTTGGACTTTGTCAATGCAGAAACACAACAATGTCAGTCCATTTCCCAACCACGACACGATGTATGAATCTATTGACTCTATTCCTCTGGGTAGTGCCCCTTGGCGCTGTTTCCAGACTGTTCCCGAACGCGATCAGCCTCCCGACGCTCCAGAGTGGAAACGAACCGAGTATCAAGTCTGGTATTGGGATCCTGAAACAGTTATCACCAATATGCTCAACAATCCTGACTTTGCGGATGCTTTTGATGTTTGCCCGTACATTGAGTTGAAAAAAAGCGATGGGGTGTGGAGATGGAGTGATTTCATGTCTGGAAACTATGCGTGGACACAGGCTGTGTGTATGAAATTATTTTTTCTGGTCACAGCTAATGTGTGCTTGCTTTTCAGACAAAAATCTACGAAGATGATCCATCGACTCAGGGTGCTATGCTAGTCCCTGTCATTCTCGGTAGTGATAAAACAACTGTATCTGTCGCTACTGGGAATGTCGAATACTATCCCCTATACCTTTCTATCGGCAATATCCACAACAATGTACGTCGTGCTCACCGGAATGCTGTCATTCCTGTGGGCTTTCTTGTGATTCCCAAATGTGAGCATCATTTGTAAATGACATGTCATATCCGACTCCTAGCTAAGTATAAACAGCTGACAGAGAGTACGACAATGACCCAGAATTTCGGCGATTCAAGAAAAAGTTATACCATGCGTCCACTACTGGAATCCTCCAGTCCCTGAAGCCTGCCATGACACAACCAGTTGTCCGTCGCTGCCCTGATGGTTATTATCGCCGTGTACTTTATGATTTGGCCGCATATATTGCGGATTATCCAGAACAAGTATATTTGGCAGGTGTTGTTCAGGATTGGTGCCTGAAGTAAGCTTATGTTGACTTTCCACTGTTTAGCATCTTTCTTAATCTCATAATAGATGTACTGCTCCTCAAAACAACCTAGATGCAGCTGCAGGTCCTCGGAGCTGGGAGCATACAGAAGCATTACTAGATGAATTTGGTGGTGACGGACGTATTCTCTGGGATAATTATGGAATTGATGACGGTGTCCTAGAGTTGAGGTTTCGGCTCATGCTTTATAAGTTGAATAATGGTTTCTCTTAGCCCTTTACACATAACTTCCCGTGGGCGGACATACATGTCATGTTAACCTCCGACCTCCTGCATCAAGTCATCAAGGGGACATTTAAGGACCACCTTGTTGAATGGGTATATGATTATTTTGTTTTGACCCATGGAGATGCCAAGGTGAAGACAATTATGGATGACATTGATTGTCGGTGAGTTGAAATCTGTTTTGGTGGATGCTTTTTAGTAGACATTCTCTTGACATGGCCTGTACTAGACTTGCTGCTACCCCTGCATTTCCCGGTTTGTGTCGTTTCCCACATGGCCGTCATTTCAAGCAGTGGACGGGCGACGACTCAAAAGCACTCATGAAAGTAGGTGATACTAATAAACGTTAACAATTATAACATCTCACTGATAATACATTAATATAGATATTTTTGCCTGCTGTTGCATCATATCTTCCTGATGAGATGATGCAGTGTCTGCGCGCATTTCTTGACTTTTGTTACCTTGTTCGCCGTCAAGACATTGATGAACAGACCTTGTCCAACATTGACACTGTGCTTCAGCGTTTTCACCACTATCGCAATGTCTTTATTGAGACCGGTGTTCGTGATGACTTCTCGTTACCTCGCCAACATTCACTAGTTCATTATCGGGATAACATTGTCCTTTTCGGTAAAGTGCAGTGCACTACAGCTGATATAGAAATGGGCTGTGTGGCTGAGTATAGTAGATATCAATATATCAACAATAAGATCACTCTAAAAATAAAGCAATCTCAAAGCCAATACACCAATGAATACTAAACTAATCCTCAATATGTAGTGTATGCGAGGGAGTCTGGGGCTCGGAGACAGAATCCTTTTGCAGCAAACACACAAAACAACAGTGAAGCAAAGTTTTAATCAAGTCTGGAGTTGAATATTCTAGTCACGACTCAATATATCAACAGATATCTAAGTCTAGACAAATACACAAAAGTAAATGTGAAGTCTATACACTCAAGTGAATGTAAATGTGATTGATTCGGTTGTGGAAGTAAAGGTATCGAAGATGATAACCCTGCAATACAAGTCTGAATGGCTTTCGAGGCGAAACAGGAGCTTGTACAACTTGAAATATATCTGAATGGCTTTCGAGGCGAAACAAATATATAACCAATGAAGAAAACACTTAATAAAGTATCTCCCCGCAATATATCTAATGGCTTTCGAGGCGAAAAGAATATATTACTTGCTGATCAGTGCGAATGGCTTTCGAGGCGAAACCACTGATTCAACCGACAGTTCAGAGTTAACCAATTGAACTTCTGAAAAGGCACAAAGTTATCACCAACAAAATTTATACTATTGAGCGGAAAAATGTGTATCTACAAATCTCGTACTCTTCCGGAGCCGACTTTCTGGTTAAACAAACTTTTAAACAACTAAGGTATGCTTTTATGATACTGGAGATCTCCTCCTGAATCAGCTGTCCTAAGTGCGAGCAAGAACCGTACTACAGTCACTGGAGTACTTGGTTGTATCTACTGTCCTTTTATATGTACAGAGTAAAATGAAAAATAAAGAAACTATTTTATCTAGGAGATCTACAGTTCTCCTACTATATATGGTATATAGAAATAAGCTTTCGTAATTTACGTGCGTGTCACAGTCCGTATATAGAAACTTTGTTACTTATTTCGTCTTTCTAAATTAATTCTTTTAAGTCTGTACTTGTTTCTTTAATCTAGATTTATTGTCGCGCCTCCATGTACTGGCCGACGAGTCATCCACATTGACAAGTCCTGACTCGAACTTTCTAATATCTGGACTCTCATTGGTTGAGAGTCATACTCTGTCAAATTCTGTCATACCGGAGCCCTAGGCGGGTCTGCGGATAAATTTGTATTATGCACCCATCGTCGTCATACCCCTAAATCTAGTCATAACGAGTCACCGGTCTGTCGGACTCCTATATTTTTATTCCAATTAAATCAAATAAGTGGAACTTGTTTCTGGAAATGGCTCTCCGCCTCTCTAGATCTACTTTCTGTAAGGCACGCAATCATCGCAACCGATCATCACTCTAGATTCTAATTCGATTTAGACTTTAGACTTGACTTTAGTCTGGACTCGAAGATAATTTTAGTCTGGAGTTAATTCTATTCCTTTTGGATCAGGACATAATCATATTTATATTAGCCGCCGTGGTGTCAGCCACTTCCCCTAGGTCTGGAGGACTTATTCTGTTTTACTTGGCAAGGTCCAAGCTGAAATGCTTAGCATAGACCCTCATAACTAGACAGATCAATTAATCTACCATAGTCATGTAGTCACTTCTATCATCTCTGGATACGATTTTCCTTGTGGAACAAGTCTGGACTTAATATATATTGACTTAATACAATTATTCCTCTTGACTATCAGTCCGGGACTCACTATAGTCCTCTATTTCCCTTATTACTAATACTATAGACATTCAGGATTTAATAGTAAATCGCGAAAAATCTACAGTATTGATTTTCTAGCGTATTATCGGTGCACCAGGGAGACTATGCTCATACATCACGGAGTCTCGACACATCACAGCTGTAAAGCGCCCCTGGAGACGGTCAAAACGCCATGAAGCACTTAGTCAGATGCTTCTCATTAATCAAAGACTTGATAAACTTGCCGCTCTGACTGTCGACCTTGTCAATCGTGGTCTGCTCCCACCTAGTCATCAACCCCCTGCAGAGGTTGATTCATTTGATGCTGAGAAAGACAATGAAGGACCATCGGACGGGGAGCAACTACTTGGCAAAGTTAGTCTTGCAAAAACTTGTAGTATGCAAGTTTATATGTCTTATCAGTTTCTTGCTAATGTTTAAATTTGGCAGACTGCTCCTTCCCTCATTATCTGGATCAGATAGCTGATTTCATCAATTTTGAAAATCTGGAGTATTTGACCCGCCAATTTTTGTATGAACATATACATGGCGTTTTGGCAGCTGACATCAGTCTCGAGAATTTGCCACATATCATGTCAAAGGTTGATGTATTCAACTCCGCTGTAGCCGAGTTCTATGCCCCAAGTGATGTATCCGGTATTTGGGGTATGCGACGTGAACGTATACGTTGTAGTAGCTCGTGGCAGGGTGGACATCGGAAGGACTGTGTCTTCGTGGTCATGGATAAGGACAAGGCAGGCTTTAAGGGCATGGATGTTGTAAGAATTTTGTTACTTTTCTCATTCAAATGTGAGGGAACAGTGTATCCTTGTGCATTGGTGCAGTGGTATAAGAGGTATGGTTGTGGTCCTGATTCCAAGACGGGTATGTGGATTGTTAAGTGAGAGCATGCCTACTCTGTGATTCATTTAGACACTATTCTTTGTTTGGCTCATTTATTGCCAGTATTTGGAAAAAAGTCTTTGCCACGTAAGTTTGATTATCATTATACATTAGATTGCTTCTCTACATTGTATGGAAACCAGTATGCAGATCACCATGCAAATGAGATTATTTTTTGAATAATAAGTTGACTGCTGGCACTCGGGTTTGCCTCTGACTCTGCCCTATTCCTTCTATACACATTCAAATCTCTATACAGAAATCAAGAAATCTGAAATGACAAGAGATGTATAGAGATCAAAAAATCTATACATACTATACCATCTACACTCTCTATAAATCTGTGAAATTACTGATGTTGCACGTTTTATCCGCTGCATATTGGATCACATACCTAGTTTTGACTCTATCATTTGCTGCATTACTTCGAGTACTGCGCGAACACTATCCGTTTTACTACACTACTTCCTGTACTGTGGTGAACGTTGATATTGGGTCAATGTCACCGTTGAGTGGCGCCCTTGCAGCTGCCTTTTATTATTCTCTTAACAGTGTAGGACTAACGCTGACGGTTTGACTCCCCAGATCTTTTCACATTTTACGATTAAAAATGTCCTCTGCTCTTGTTAACTGTGTTCCCGTTCTCACTGGTGCCAACTGGATCGAATGGTCCGATGCCATCAAGGCGTTCCTCATGTCTCAGGGTGTCTGGTACGTTATGGAAGACTCGCCCCCCGCCGCTACCGACGCTGCAGCTACCAAAACCTGGCGTGATGACAAGTACAAAGCCATGGGTAATATCTTACTGCGTGTCTCTCCCCAGATTTGGTCCACTATTCAGGACGCAACTGGAGCCAAGGAGAGGCCATGCAGTATCAATATTGTAATACGGGTGGGCAAAGCCAAGGACCCGTATTTCAATATTTGTGGGGTTTTTCCATCCTGGGATATTGGGGTCAATATTACTATATGGGCTGGACCCATGGGTCCTTTGGTACCCCAGCAGCATTATTGGGCTCGGCAGCTCCCCGGCTCTGATTTTCATGATTACAAAGCACTTCCCTCGCAGTTTTTGTCACACTTGCAATTAATCTCATTACTCATCCACCAATATTAACTTATTTTATCACAAGTTAAATTACACACTCACCCGCGCGTTGCGGAGCTGAGTAATCTCTCTACCTTATTGGCGAATTCACTTCCCTCTAAGCGATTCGACCAAAAAAGGGTGCTCTGTGCTGAGCTGGCGCAGTCGAAAATGCGCGCTCTTTGCGTTGAACCATCTAAGACTTGACCGCTTTTTTCTGCTTATGTACTTACCTCTTTGATTAGTCTTGTAAACATAGCTTAAGCCACAATAAATTATAGTGAATCATGGTTTGTTTTCTGCGTGTTGACCCTCCCGGTCATGAGGATTTTCACTAATAATACACGCAATTACGTGCTTGGACAGTCCGGCTTTCCCCGTTGCAAATTGATGGCGGCTATTGAAGAGGTAAACCCAATCAACGCACACATTCTCACACTTTTCTTCTTTCGTTCTTCCATCCATCTCGTTTCCCCACTCCCCCTGGCAACTTGGCTATTGCTCTTTCTTATCTGTTCTTTTTTCTGTTAGTAAGTAAATTTTAATTTAATCATCCTTTTTCTCTCATTTATAACGGACAACTATGTACCATGTATCATAAATCTTGCTTCCTATATCATCTCTTGACGGAGACGAGGTTCGCATGCATATTTGTATGGAAGCGGTCTACGGGGTTGGGTAAGTTGGCTTTGTTTCACATCTACACTTCCACTCTTTTACTTCTTGCACACCAATCTTTGTTGTGCGCTCTTGCTAACGTAAAATTAAGGTACCTTTGTCATCTCCCAAGAGCAGGATATCCAACACCAGGACGCCCCATTCTTTGCCACACCCTTCCATATACTTTTACCCCGCTATCAAGACTTCTGGACGCACTGGAACCATTTCCTAAATCTCACAATTAGGAGAACTCGGAGACAACAAGCCCAGATCCTCAAAACTTTATCCTGAACGCGTAGATGCGAAGGACCCAAGCACATGCGACTTGAGAGGCGTTGTAGTTGGTGGTGGGAAGAGGGTACCAAATATGAATTGGGCGGTTGATGGGTTGAAAGGAAGGTGCGTTGTTTCTTTATTCTCTTGAGAAGTTGGTGGTGGGAAGAGGGTACCAAGTATGAATTGAGCGGTTGATGGGTTGAAAGGAAGGTGCGTTGTTTTTTTATTCTTTATTCATCACATGTCAGTGACCTCTTTGGTCCTTTGTTCAGTAGCATTGCGCTGCCTTGCAATGGAGTCTTCCCTAATATTTGCCCATACACATTTTGTCTTTCCGCTTGTTCTCCCCTTTTTTTATGTCTCTCCATTCCGTCCCTTCCTCCTTTTTTGGGGGTGTTGTTTCCTGCCCTCTCAGTATACGCCCTCTCAAAACTACGTTGACTGCATCTGCTGACTAATATCAATTCTTACTTCACCTCGAAACCAATAGAAGTCCGACATGGCTTCGGTGGCCGATGATCGTAGGCACCTGGTATAAACTAGAAAATAACCGGTAAGGCCGACTAGCGGCAAAGCCCGCTACCTACATCACCTGCGTAAGAATTAAATAACATACTGGCAATTACCCTGAGCCGAAACAAAGGCCACCTGAATCACTCGGCACCCGAGGCTTACAGTTCCCATCTTCGGCCCGAGCGTAGAAGTCTATAGGGCATAACGAAGTACACAATGACATCATGCTTAGTCACGGAATGCAACCAACTGTTGAAACCGTTGCATTCGGTGACTAAGCAAGTAATAATAGACTATCACCTTAACGCTCGAGCTAAGTACCAAGCACTATGGTGTATAATATATTTATCTAACTAGAAAGCTTCCAACAGAACTTGCCGCCGACTACCGTAAGATCAGAGACAAATTCTGACTTTCTCTGTCGTATCTTTAGTACATTGCTCCGAATATACTTCTAGGCTGTAATACTGTGGGCCGATAATGAGTTTATTTACATTCTTGTAAATGCCACTTCCGCTCTCTTAAGTTCCCTGCAATTTATGCACGCTATCGGTCAAGTTTAGCCATGTCGGACTTTTAAATCTACTAATTTGAGGTGACGGTGACGGGGACAAGGTACGCAATCATTATTATGCCGTGGTCATGACTTCCACTAACTCTTTTCGATCCCCTTTTGAAATACTCGTCGCTGTCCTGGCTGTATACTTTTATTGTGGACTCATAGGATAGCTACTCTACTTACCCTCATACTTACTAGATGGACTTAGATGATCAAAAAATCACAATTGACTGAAAATTTTAAAGAAAACCACATCG
>ML180415.1:0-16078 GCA_004369135.1 Dendrothele bispora CBS 962.96 | reverse complement strand
GGTATCCCTTCCTCCACCCATCGAACCATAGCCATCAAGATATTACTCTCCAGATCTGAATTCAAACCATCGCTACTCCCAGCACCCAAGAGATTCTGTCCAATTTTCCAAGCTCCAGCTCCAGTGAAACAGTGTCCCATCCCACTGATCCTAAAGAACCTGAAAAACTCGTCAAGCTCGACATTGTCCAATCCCATAGTCGTTTCCACGCGATGATAATACCGTTCCGAGTTCTGTGAAGACACGAGCTGGTCTGCTTGACCGTGATAAGTCAAGAGTTTACCTTGTCGGTCGCGGAAAGCAGAGAGGTCGCCGGACCAGGTGGAGATGTTGAATGGGTCAAGTTCTTCAGCGAGGGCCCAATCTTTGTCGGAGAGGGTCGTCACATCGTGATTTGGGTCGCTGTATACGACGAAGCGGAACCAATCCTATCACCAGTACAAAAAAATCATTTTAGACCCCAAGGGATTGATCTAGGCTCGAAAGAACAGACCGACTCACGCGAGGATACACGAAAGGCTCTCCAGTATAGAAGATCGGCACGTCCTCTGTCCCAGGCTGTATACGCGGATACGCAAACTTGCCTTCAATGAAGAAAGGTTGGAACACTTTTTTAATCATCCCAGCTTGAGCCTCCGTGATACACGTATCCGTCTGATTTCCTTCCGCACAGATCAAACCTGAGGGATCGTAATCACATAAATTAGGATCCTCTATCACCCCATCCTTCACCCCGTCGATCTCATCACATTGCGCTATGACGTCCGGATGAACAATGTTGGCCCACTGTTCGAGAGGAAGGAAGGTAGGAGCAGAACTGTTGCCTGTGATCCCGAGAAAGTGACTCGTCCAATCAATCAAATGGTTAAAATCGATCGCTGGAGAGCCCGCGACAACGCCATCAAAGTCTTCAGGGAAACCTTGAACGGATTTGAGACCTTGACGACCACCAGTGGAGCATCCGAGGTAGTAGGATTTGTTGTGAGGAGATCCATAGAACGTCTTGGTCAGATTTTTGCCTACAAGGACACCTGTGTGGATGCTGAAAAGCAAAAGGCAAAAGTCAACTTGAAGTTAGGGTGAAAAGTTTGTGCGTCAACGAAAAACCTGGACTCACGCACGGAAAGCAAAGTCTGCTAGGACGTCTGGGTTGTTCAGGAAGAACTGTCCAGTATCTCCATCATGTCCGTTGTTGGTGCCGACTGTAGCAAAGCCGAGTACAGAACCGTACGCTAGATCTTCGAACTGGATACCTGAACGAAAAATGATGTAAAAAACCTGGGTAAGAGAAAAGCGGAAGAGCAGTTGATTCACATCCAGAAAGACCGCCGTTCCCTGTGCTTAAGAACCTCCCTGTCCAATTCCGAGGGAGCCATGCTTCGAAATCGAAACCAGACCGATTGGATGTAGCTACGGTCATGGCAATACGACACATATCTGCCAATGCGATTTGGGAAGGCCGAGCACAACTTGGGTCATTGTCCGGGAAGGTCAAATTTGTGCCAGCAGGAACAAAATCGGCAAGAGAGACTGTCGCGTTAGGGATAGCGATTTGAGACGCGATCGACGAACATGTCGAGTTAAAGTCAAAGCTTCGAGCAGGAGATACGAAGCCCAGCAAGAAAACCGGTAGGAGATTCCAAGTGCCCATAAAGAAAAAGTTAGGTCGACAGCACCAAATTCCATCTTGCTCAGAGGGCCGTTCAATTTAACGCTTTAGAGGGCTTGTTCCGAGTCACGAGTGGGGATAGTAGGGTGAGATGTAACTGAATGTGCGATGAGTCAAGTTGGTCCAGCTACACCAAAGGAGTATATACAGCTGTGTGTGCCGAAATGTCTTTGCACTGTTTTGGAAGCTATGAAGACCCACACATCCCTGCAAAAGTGGGTCAAGGAAGATGAATATCTCTGTCGCCAGAACTAGCATTAACTTGGAAAAATCGGTGATAAATTACTGATTGGCACTCTTGAGTAATGACGAAAAGCGAAAGAGGCCATGCGAAGTTTTAGTGGAGTTTGTAAGTGCCTTGTGTATTGAGGATGAGGCCATGTCAGTGGGCGGAGGTCATCACAGACTGGTGGCCCGACAAATCTTGAGAAGAGATAGGCAAGAGCGCTTCAAGTAAGAGAAATGTTGAAAAGATCACTTCAAAATCGTATGAAGCCGACTTGTCGCAGTCACTGAGTCAGTTTGGGTGACACCTCTGGCATCGGCGCTTGAAGATCAACTGCATGCTTCTTCCAAAATCTACTACGGGTGCTTGCATAGGACACCTTCACCTGTCACGGTGTAAACAAGTCTATGAATCAGATACACACGAAGCACATCCTGAGTTGAGTCGATACACACCTGCATTACGATCCCCAGGGACAAATACCGCGTCCATCTTCTCCTGGTCAAAAGTCGTCGCAATCAACGTTGCCTTGTTCAAGGTCTTCGACTTGGATCTCTCGTGCGTACTATGTCTTCCATCCAAGTGCAGTACATGGGTAAACCTGTGAGGGATAACGGGCATCTTTGTCGATTTTTTATCGTAAAACCGTCGTTTTAAAGGTCAATTATCTTGAGACCCTTGCGAAGCAGGCAGAACAAGCGGATGGTCGGTAATTTGGACACCAGGTCAGTTTGTTCATAATGTTCGAGGAAGAATCAAGAAGCGAGAAAGGAACTAGCCTGTGAGCAGGCTTTTGACCTGCCAGGAACGGTATTTTGCTTGGTCGAATGCATGATCATAACGAAACGCGGTCACGGCTTGCGCGTTTCGCCAAGACCGTCACAAAGAAACACAAATTTAGGGCTCCTACTGCCTTAGACTCAGAGCTCGATCTGGTTTATGTACCGAAGTGAGGTCGTCTCTAGACAAATGGTGACTGCGTAGAGTAACATTCCTCAATACTATATTATAAACGACAACTCCGTGTACAGCGTAACTTTGTGCATAAATAAATACTTCAAAGAAATACACCACTTTACCTTACCTTCACTCAACACACTGACAACTCCAACTCTCCTCCTTCGTCGGATCCCCAACCCCATCATACGTATTCCTCAACGGATATCTACAATGCCTCCTCGCAAACTGCACTCCATCCTCAACCGTGTCATTCACAAACTTTGTCCCCAAAACATCTTCCGGGGCTACCCCTTCCTCCACCCACCTAACCAAAGCCGTCAAGATATTACTCCCCGGATCCAAATTCAAATCACTAATGTCTCCAGCACCCGCCAAATTCTGTCCAACCTCCCAAGCTCCAACTCCAGTCGAACAATGACCCATCCCACTGATCCTAAAGAACCTGAAAAACTCGTCCAGCTCGACATTATCCAATCCCATGGTCGCTTCCACGCGATGGTAATAACGCTCAGAGTTTCTCGATGACACGAGTCCGTCTGCTTGACCGTGAAAAGTCAAGAGTTTACCTTGTCGGTCACGGAAAGCGGAGAGGTCGCCAGACCAGGTGGAGATGTTGAATGGGTCGAGTTCTTCAGCGAGAGCCCAGTCTTTGTCAGAGAGGGTTGTTACGTCGTGATTTGGGTCACTGTAGACGACAAACCGGAACCAGTCCTATTGGCCGTCAACGCACAAAAACAAAGAGATGGAAATTAGAAACCCATAGGGTTCACAAAGACAGACCGAGACTCACGCGAGCATACATAAAAGGCTCTCCAGTATAGAAGATTGGCACGTCTTCCGTCCCAGGTTGCATACGCGGATATGCAAACTTGCCTTCAATAAAGAAAGGCTTGAAAACTTCCTTAATCATTCCAGCCTGAGCCTCCGTTATACACGTCGTAGCATTCGTCTGATTCCCCCCATCCGAGTCACAAACCAACCCCGACGGATCATAATCACACAAATCGGGATCCTCTATAACTCCATCCTTCACACCGTCGATTTCATCACATTGCGCCAGGACATCTGGGTGAACTATACTGATCCACTGGTCGGGAGGAAGGAAAGTAGGAGCTGAACTGTTGCCTGTGATCCCGAAGAAGTGTCCTGTCCAATCGATCAAATGGTTGAAGTCAATCACTGGGGCACCAGCGACGACGCCATCAAAGTCTTCAGGGAAATCTTGAACGGATTTAAGACCTTGACGACCGCCGGTGGAGCATCCGAGGTAGTAGGATTTGTTATGAGGAGATCCATAGAACGTCTCGGTCAAGTTTTTGCCTACAAGGACACCTGTATGGATGCTGGGCGAAGTAAAGAGTTAAAGTTAACTTTATAGGCGCAGAGGTGCATCGACGAAAAGTGATACTTACGCACGAAAAGCGAAGTCTGCTAAGACATCTGGGTTGTTCAGGAAGGGTGCTCCAGTATCTCCATTATGTCCGTTGTTCGTGCCGACTGTAGCAAAGCCGAGCGCAGAACCATACGCTAGATCTTCGAACTGGATACCTGAGTATAAAATGGTCAAAAGCTAGGTAAAAAAAAGGAGGAATAACGAGTTTACATCCAGAAAGACCGCCATTTCCTGTACTTAAGAACCTCCCCGTCCAGTTACGAGGTAACCAAGCTTCGAAATCGAAACCAGACCGATTGGACGTAGCTACAGTCATAGCGATACGACACATATCAGTCAATACGATTTGAGAAGGCCGAGCACAACTTGGGTCATTGTTCGGAAAGGTCAAGTTTGTACCAGCAGGGACGAAGTCGACGAGAGAGACTGTCGCGTTAGGAATAGCGATTTGAGACGCAATCGACGAACATGTCGAGTTGAAATCAAAGCTACGAGCAGGAGAAGCGAGAACCAGCAAGAAAACTGGTAGGAGTGTCCGAAGATTTCGAAACGTTCCCATAGAGAAAGGTGAGCTCAATAGCGCTCCCATCTTGCTCAGAAGGCTCTTCAATTTAAGTGCTCCAGTAGGCCTGGTTCACACGAATGGTGACGATAGGGTGAAATTCAAGCGAAACAACAGAATGGGCGACGTGCCGATGAAACATACAGAAAGAATCACGTACCCCCGAGTTTCCCCATGCACAAGGATTTAAAGTTGGCCCACCGCCGTTGAAAAGAGTGCACAACTGTCTGCATCCGAAGTGTCCTTGAATTGTTTTTGAAAGATACAGGAGACACGCATCTTTCAAAAGTGGATCAAGAAAGATGATATCTCTGTTGCCAGAATCCAGATTGAAATTAGCATTGTAAGAAAAATGGAGCAAATCACTGATCGACGCTCTTCGGTGATGACAATTGAAAAGCGAAAGAAACCATGCGAAGTTTTGGCTGAGTTCGATTCGTGTATAAATACGTCGTGTGTAGGGAGTAAGGGGATAATCCGACGGTAATCGGATATTACGAACTTGTAACCTGACGAGACAGACGGAAGTGAGCGCACTTGTACAACTTCAAGGGTGAGAGAAAAATCGTGTGGTGAGTCGTGACCCAGCGATGCAGTTCGGTATCACCTGACTGGAATCACAGCGCGGTTCAAACAGGTTCAAACTGCCTGAAAACCCGGCTTTTGGGGAAAATACGAGAAGACAGTCGTTCTCGTATTTCAAACTTCAATGGTATATGTAGTACGTAGATCCATAGTATTACCCACGTCTAGCATCAATCCATCAACTATGGCCTGCTAGCTTGGAGTCGGCCTAGGGGAGACTATCAACTATGTAGTATTAGAAGACTGGTTTAAAGACCAACTCTTCTATTTCAGGACAATGATACATCTCCAACGCTACTCCAGTGGTGACTCTATAGCGAACCTCACTTCTTCCGCTTGTCAGTGCAATGATAGATAGATGGTTGGTGTGCATGAACGTCCCCTGGAAGTTTTTAACAGGATAAGGTATCTCCGGTGACCCCAACTTTAACCCATCATATATTGTATAGATGTTACCTCAGTTTCAACGGGTCATGGCTAGTATATTACACCCCACCCATAATGATTGCACGACATTTGACTGTTCAATGAGAAAAAGTTCTCGACTTATAATTCAAGCCATGAGGGCATCGAGCTGACAACAATAGTTATGGAGTTTGATTACTATGTAAGTATATGTGGACGGACGGACAAGGCAAGCAAAAAGAAAGCATCAGTCACATTAGTTCGACCCGCCTCCCAAACATTTCTGTCACCAACGCAGCGGCTGTGGTCCAAATGATCACTATCAGAATGAGGCCGCATGCGCATTTATGTTACAAGAAACGGTTATGTTGAGGTGAGAAAAGGAGCGATTGTCGGACAAACGAAGTTAAAAAGAAGTCATACGAGTAGGTCAGCCAAAAATCTAATCATCAGCCCACTCAACACCAAATGCGAAGCTACGCTCGTCAACAAAGATCCCGCTGCAGAATACCAGAGAAGTATCCTGTAGAAAAAACCAGGTACAATGTTCCAAGCGAACACGATCTCATTCAGTGAGACTAGAATAGTCGTGTCTGGCGTCAAATTGGGATGTAAGCCATGAAGAGAGGGCGAGTTTCATGGGCAGTCCATTAGAAAGGTCGTCTGGTTGGATAAAGCAACGACAACCTCGATAATCCCAAAGATAATCATGAGAGCAAAAGTGACTGGGAGACCCCAAAGTTACTATTAGACTCGAGAAAGAAGGACAATGGAACGTACCCGGGCCAGGATGACCCCTCTTTATATACGAAAAAGTTATGGTAGTGGACGTTGGCAGTCAGAGCCTGGCCGGTTTAGAAGATAGTATACACTGAGTGTTTCATTGAGGTCGGGCGTGGACGTTGCTTCTTTAGTGCATGAGAGAATTAAGATCTCTACGAGGTCGCGGTCAAGGTGATAGTAACTTCTTTCCGCCGAGAGGACCCTTGGCTTCAACAGCCTTGACAACATCCATACCCTCGACGACTTCACCGAAAACAATGGTGGCCATCGAGCTGAAATCACGTAAAGAGTACCGTCAGGTCATACTGGAGAAGCCAGGGAATTATGAGGACTCACCCTGCGGTTGCCATCGAGAGAAGTCTGGGTTTGCTATGTTTGAGGACAAGATTTTCGTCTACGTGGATGAAGGGAGCGACGTATCGAGTACAGCTAGAGAGGTGATGCGAGAAACAGTTAGTCTCAAAGCAGAACTGCATAGTTTACAAACGCACCAGGGAATTTAGCTCCGTGAATCGACTTTCCACCGGTTCCATTGCTATGAGTGAAGTCGTCTCCCTGAAGCATGAACTAGAGAAGAGGAAAAATGAGGCTCGACTGTTGAGATATAAAATGGTAGAGTGTTGGATACCTGAGGGATTACACGGTAGAATGAGCTGCCAGCATAACCAAATCCATGTTGTCCAGTAGCAAGTCCCCTGAAATTCCTGGCGGTTTTGGGAGCGACATCGTCATAGAGCTTGAAGACAATCCTTCTGGCAAGTTTGGAGTTGATTGCAATGTCAAACTAGAAGTGCGAGAATTAGAAGTGTACACGGAGAATGAGTAAATATACCGAGACGCACAAAGACATTGGACCTTTTTCGAAGTAGTGCAAAATGAGAAGTGACAGTCGACAATCATTTCAAAACTAGAACGGGATTGCTCACTAGCCTCCTTTGGTAGTAGCAGTAGTGGATCTATGCAGAAAAGAAGCCATGATGGTGGTATCAGATGTAGGTGACAGTAGGTCTCGTACGAACCTGACGGAGTCGAACGGACCCTGTAACGCTGTAACAGTCACTACTTTTCCAAGCCAACCATGGCTACTAGTACTTCTCTGGAGGACTTACCTGATGAACTCCTCCACAGAATTATTGAGTCTCTCGCCCTCGACCAAATGGGTTATATCGAACTTCATATGTCAAAGTACCACAAGCCATTTAGACTACCTTATTCGTCACACTCTTTCGATCCAGTCTCCTTGGTCAATCGCCGACTCAGGCGTCTATCGTTACCAATGCTCTTCAGAAAAGTGTCTATTCAATATCTGGAGAATACTGAACGGCTTCACTGTCTGATGGAAGTCTTCAAACAAAACATGCATCTGATGCCCTTGATCAGGTTGGGATGTCTTTTACTGCTACATTTTGTCACTAAAAACTTTTGGTAGGGAACTTTCCATCCGAGTATCTTTCAAATACATCACCAGCAAAGAATCGGTAACTTTGCTCCTAACCGACGTTCTTTCGAGATACACAGGCCTCGAGCACCTTGATCTTCCAGAACTTAGAACCGACCCTGGCAACCTACGCCCGGTAATCGAAGCCCTGAATAGCCATCCTTCAGACAACGTACGCCTTCAATTTGTGTCCATAAAATGTGGTGATCCAGAATCACTCAACAATCTACGATCAATCTCTCTCTCACGTGTCATTTGTCGGATCTGGGAACGGAGCCGCTGCTCCGACCAGGATATGAAGACTTTGCTTGCTCAAGGATTGAGTATACGGTCAATTTGGCGCGACGAATATGTCGACGATAGTTGGATGGACATGACTTATCCTGGCCTTACCAGAATCAAGGGGTGGAGTGGCAATGAGAGATCTTTGCAATCCACCATTGACTTTCTTCTACACCATCCTTTGTTGGAAAAGATCGAACTCGATAGGGCCCACGAATGTGATATGACACCGTGGCATGTGACTTTTGCCTCCAAGATGTACCCTTATTCGGTCAAAATTGGGAAACGCGACTTCCCAGCCAAACCCTGGATCGAAGGGAATAGCGTGGTCAAAATTGGTGAAGAATGGTTGTATGAGTCGGTTGAGGTTATATTCCAGGATGATATCTCGCATGGAGATGTCGAAACGGTAGAGACTATGGTTCGAACATTGAGCAAGGCACTACCACAATCACCCAACTGCCCGTGGCTGTGTGTAGGAATAGACTTCTTGTCGCCAATTGGCCAATACTTGGTATGCTCGAACCTGTTTAGAATGAATCTTAGTCTCTGATTTCTCTACTGACTTTTTCCTTTTCCTTACAAGACCTCCGACGACCTTATTGGTATCCTCACCAGGAATATGAGCGATATACAAACTCTCGACCTTGGAAAGTTTCTGAGTGACATCCTTACTCGGGAATGCTCCCGCACCCATGAACCAGGTTCTGCTGTACAGGAGCACCCTATGCCAGGTCTTCAGTCCTTCTGCGAAAGGCTAATGCAAGCTTGGCCAAACCGTAACTTAGTTATAGTTCGAAGTCAAACTCCTCAGGGTGAATGAATAGATTGGTGCATTTAATGATTCTAAGTATGTATAACTCTCGTCATCTTATAAAAGTGTCGACTACTAACTTGACTATTGCTAGCACTTCTTCGTGTCCTACCGAAAGTTGGTATGTTCATCCTTTTAGTCCAACTCATCGTTTTTATAGAAGTGTCGACTAACCTGACTATTGCTAGCATCTCTTCATGTTCAGATTTCTACCGAAATTTGGTACATACACATTCCAGTCCTAATCCAACTTTTTCTAGTGTCGCTGTCAAGCCACCTTTATTGTATCAAATTTTGTCCAAAATTCATACATACTGTCATAAATATTCTTTTCTCGCTACTACACCACCGTTCACGCAGAGTGTGGTGCCCATTGGAAGGAACAATGTTTGTGTCTGTCGCGATCTATAGTGATACATAAAAGACTGGTTTAAAGTATTCCAGGACCTTTGGTTTTTTCGGTTGCCCCAACTTTAACCCATCATATGTTGGATAGAAGTTTCAACGTTGTTTCCAGCCACATAGACAGTTACGATTGATAATACAATAAATTCAGAACCGGAAGGCGTCGTAAAAGAATACATATACCAAACTTCAAATATAAATCAGTATGTAAGTAGTAAAGTCATTCGAGGTCATCTAAAGATGTCCATAATCATTGGGATACTCTAATCACCGTGACACTACCCACATACATATGACGCATATAGATATATAGTCCAAAGGAAAGAAAACGGAAAGGGGCACGTTTCAAAAAAGCCACATTACCACTAATGGCCCACTTCTACCAAAAACTTCACCGTCTATGACAGAAAATTTTTTTCCGACCCCGAGGCCCTCTAAACCCTACCAGCGGTGCGAACACTATCTAAAGAAACGTCTTCTCCACGTTTCTCCATAGGCTCGTAGGGTTTGAAGCGAACAGGCCAGAAAAAGGAGTACTGCGTCATGGCAATCCACAATGGTAGCGCATCGAGCAAGTAGAAATAGATCTCATGAGTAGCTAGGTTTCCATAGTACCTGGTGGTAGAAAAACGAACACAGAGATGATTGTAAGCAACCAGAGGACATGATAAGAGCTAAGGAGTTATACATACCCTCCAGCATACTCAAATATCCTGAACGCACATCGTATTATGATGCAAATACAAGAAAGAGCGATGATAGTGAAGAGGATCCTCCAATCGTACACGTCGGTCGTTTTGAACAGACCGATAGTGGACCAGACGGTTTGCCCGTGTCGGTCGACGCGCCAACGTTCTGGGTACGACGTACGACTGCCATAGCAAATGAATGTTAGAATCCATTTCGAGTGGTTCGAGGTCATCGTTACTCACACTCTGAAGCCAAAGACCAACAAAAGACAAGTGAACAGCCCAAAGGAAACAAGCTGAAGAACCAAGCCGACAATAGCAACCTAGAAATTAGATGCACATAACAAAAAAGAAATCACTTGCGGATCAGTAAGCTATTCTTAAAAAACCAAGAAAGGAAGAAAAAAAGGCCGAAGTTCGATACACACCTTTGAACCAATATCAGCCATGTTGACGTCCGCCGAGGCTTGCAGACCACCCC
The DNA here is from genome assembly GCA_004369135.1 of Dendrothele bispora CBS 962.96. Classification (NCBI taxonomy): domain Eukaryota; kingdom Fungi; phylum Basidiomycota; class Agaricomycetes; order Agaricales; genus Dendrothele; species Dendrothele bispora. The sequence continues at coordinate 5,386 of ML180415.1, read as the reverse complement.
CTCCAGCTTGAATCAAGAACGTCAAAATGTCTGCAGCGACAAAAATCTTGACGATGAGGGAAGACGAGAGGAATAAACATGATTTGGCGACGTCGTGACCAAGATTTTCGGCAAGACGTTCGAGGAGGATATAGTCTGTAGCGAGAAATGCGCAAGGCTTTAGTTTAGGAATGTTAGCAACTGCACAGATGTTTAGGGGTAAGGAAGTAGAAGGCTCACCGAAAGTAGAGTAAACTGTACGAAATTTTGCAGGTGGGGGTGAAAAATTAGTGATTAGTATGAGGATAAAATCGAAGTTGGGCACTGGCACTCACCATCGTAGTAAGGACGTATAATCCAAGGGAACTCGGATAAAGCGAATATAAAATACGAAATCCGAAGCCCGTCTCCATGCCTTTTTACGGGCAAACAGGACATTATAAATGGAGCTTCATGGACCATGACTCAAGAGAAAATGTTCTTACAAGTCATGCCAATCGTCAATACTAGCATATATTTCTTTCTTCCAGTACGGAACCAATCTATGAGGAGCAAAGACAGTTTTTAGCTTCTACGACACCATTGCGAAAAGATGACATAGTAAAAAAAAAGACGAAAGAAGACTTACGAAGCCACTGGAACATGACAGAAATAGCGTACAGCCCCAACGCGAGCCCAGAGGCCCAATTTCTTGGGATGAATCCAGCTCTGCCGCATTTTAGGTTAGAAAACGCCCTAAATATGTGTTTTGGATAGATAGTAAGCTCACACTACACGTTTGCCATCCACAAAGCCAGGAGTATTGTCCTGCAAGAGCGAAAGAGACGTTTGGACCATGTCAGGAGTAGATTTCGAGTCGAGTAGTCGTAATTGATATCATGATGGAAAAAGATAGCGAAAACGAAGTCCGAATTATCAGAAGAAGGAAGCTACTGCCTTAAGTAGGTGGACATACCGAAGTGGAATTAGACTGAGCATCCACCCCACCCAGGGCTGCAAACAGCAGAAAAAGACATATCGATAGGAGTTTCGAATTATTTGGGACCATAGTAGTGTTATGGGAGAAAAGGAGGGAAATGGAATAGAGTAGGAGGAGTTTGCGACATTACTACTCTGCTTTCTTCGAGTTTTTATTCTGTGGTTCACATTGAAGTTGAAGGAGCGAGGCTCAGCGAGCTTCAGGTGAGATTACCGTAAGAAGAAAGTAGCGAAAGTAGCGAGGTGCTTACGATACAGCGAGTGCCGAGATCGACCCTCACAGCTTTGGAACAAATCCACAGCCACCACTGAACCAAATGTCTGGTGGTTTACATAGAGATAAGCAACTTCACTACATAACTCGTTGCTATTCGTTCGTAATAATGGAGCTGTATGTGTATGGTATCGAAAAGTCGAGGCGCGAGTGCTCCGGAAGTCCAATCAAGATGTACTACAGGAGCTGAGTAATCTACCTACCTACCTACAACTTCGGTTGCTCGCTGTTTTCGAATTTGTACTTCCAAGACTTTGATCGCAGCCGAAACGATATGGCTCCGCAGTGTCTCTGAACCATGATGCTCTTCCAAAAGAATCCGGAAGACAAATGCCTCCCCTGTCACGGTCGTGCTAGGTATCTGGACTTGAAAGCCTAGTGCATACATAGAGCATGTATACATCTTTAGACACAGCGACATGATCGCGATTTAAAAGTCAAAGCGGTTCAAACACGTTCAAATATAGGAATTCTTCAGACGATCAGGTCAACTGACGAAAAGTGCACAGGACGTTGTGGTCGAAATAATCGTACAGTGCCTCTGTTCTTGTATCTCGATACGTATCAATCAGACATACCTACCTGCCACACAACACCGTGCAGAGCCTCGTACCAATTAATTAAAAGTATATTCACATAAGTAAATGTCGATCCCCACCTAATATTCGAATTCCCTTTTACCGTCTTAGTGTCAAGATACAAAAACAGAAGTTGTAACAATAATTGAGATCGACCTCGGCGCATTTCATAACTTTGGAATTGGACCAGAATCCACTGAACCAACGTCTGGTGGTCTACATGTGTAATAGCGATAAGCAATTTCACTACATAATTCGAATTCATCGCTATTTGTCTGTAATATGTATGGTTATTGCCAAAAAGTTGAGGCGCGAGTGCCTCGGAAGTCCGATCAAGATACACATACTACAGTACAACTTCAGCTGCTCGCTGGTTTCGAATACGTACTTCCAGGGCTTCGAGTTTTGATCGCAGCTGAAACAATATAGTCCCGCAGTGTGGTTCGGAAACGATGGTCCCTCCATGAAATTCGGACGACAAATATTCCGATCTTTCCCCAAATGGCTCCCGGTGAGCTCGAGCATATCGACTTTAAAAACTCAGGTATAAATGATCGCAATTCAAAAGTCAAAGCGTTGTTTTATCTAAACACATTCAAATGTAAAAATTCTTCAGATGAACATTCTCTCCAGAACCAACTTGTACAATTGTAATGAGAAAGTGCACAGGACGTTGCAGTCGAAATAATCATACAACGCTTCTGTTCTTGTACCTTGATACATACCAATCAAGTATACCTACCCACCACAACATTTTACAGAGCCTTGTTTTTATACTTACCTACGGATCAACCACATAGATGTCGATCCCAACCTAATGTTCGAATTCCCTTTTACCGTCTGATTGTCAAGGTAAAAAACAAAAGTATCCGAAAAATACAACAATGATTCAGTACCGACCCAACTTACACTTTTTATAGGTAACATGTTTAATATTAAAGCAGCGAGTACACTGTTACCTCAAACCTTTTTGCCTTTGAACTAATAAGACTAGAGAAGCGCCGACTGCTTCAGCAGCGATCTTGTTTGTAGATTTAAGTTGCCATGAAATGACGTGCAGAGCGATTTCAATAGATTTGTAGTCGTTACAGAGGCCAGTGTGAGGCAAGCCGGAGCGGCAATAGAAAGTTTGGCGCTGTTTGGTTTAATTCCCGCTACTCGTTTACGAGTATCTAAGGGTTTGTTCTTGCAACTTTGACGGTCACGCCATCTTTCCCGTGACCTGGTTTTTTTCCCGTGACTTAGAAATGTACAACCACATGACCTTCTTTCTCTGAGTCTGACTCTGTTGCAAACTTGCAATGCGGTGCCGGGCTGCTCTGAGTCTTTTTCCAATGCGGTTCCGGACTCAAAGTACACCCTGTATCCCCCTGTTTGAGACCGCGCCAACCTGCTTTCTGCTACCACGTTGTCATTCACCATCCACTCTCCCGTCATCTCCCCAGGTTTCTTTGAATCGGTTGCATATACTTAACATGCAGATCTGCGGGCAGAGCCTACTTCTACTAAAATTTTAGTCGTTCCGTTAGCGCTATTGTGGACACGTCCATTGCTCGCCCGCGTCTCTTAGCTGCGTTTACGTACCGCATTGGTCTCCGTATGCCACTGCCTTCTGTGACTGTTTCTGTCACTGTGGCTGGTTGTTCCTTTCAGGTCGATGTCGACTTTGATATCGGTCGCATTCCGGTCTCTCCCCGATGGCATGGTGCCGTTAATGTTGTTCTTGACCGTCGGTGGCTTGAGACGTTCGGGAAGTGGTGTACGTCTTGCGGTCTTGGTCCTTGGATCTGCTGTGGATTCCATACGTATAGGTGATTGTATGTTTAATCATTTACTTTGATCAACGATATTGATGTGAGACGTAGCTTCTGCACTCCTGGTGCCATTGACCAACGTCTCTTTCGAAGTGAGTTCAGTTAACTCATGTATATCTAATTTGTTGAGTTGAATGTCAAGCAGGATTTTCGTTTGAGGTAAGTTCCTCCTCATCGATGCAAGTGTGATTTCATGGTCAACGGAATGTCAGTGATCCAGTACCACGGTTTGTGCTCAGCTATTGCTATTGATTTTTTACCTACCTGTCGATGACTTTCTCAGTGTGCACACTGAACATGTATGTGTGTCTCCAGAAGGCACCCATACAGCTTTTTCCTATGACTCGTGTAGTCGTAGTGTTGCGGATAGTGGTCAAAGCAGTTTGTGGGGTATTAATGAATCGGTTCACCCCTTTGTTGCCTTGCCCGATGATACTTTTCGGCCACTGTCTCATGCAGATTGGATTTTTGAAACCAGCGAGGCGCGTAGAAACATCTTGGGCGCGTGCATCAATATTAAAGACTTTCTCGTAACTCCATCTTCTCCGTTTTATTTGCTTGGCTATCTTCGCGATGCAGATTTGCCAACATACAAACATCTTTTGTATTCACATGGGTTGATGTAACATCTGTCGTACACAATTTCAGAATGCAAGTACATTTGGATACTGATGTTTTCTAACTTCTTTGATAGTCCTCATCAACGACAAGCTCGAAAAGCCACAAGTAGTCGATGGCGGAGGAAACGGCAACGGAACAGAGGCTGCTACCGATACATAGGTACGTATTCGTCCCCGACTGAGCGCTGATGCCACATATGACAATTCTTTCCGCAGGAAATTCGATTGCTTTGCAAACCGATTTGTCTTGTTCTGCTTCTCTGCTTCTCAACATTGCTGCTACTCCTACTGCTATCTCACTTGTCCCATTTGCTCAGTGCTGTCTGTCTGCTTTGTGCTGCCTGAAGGTCACATCCCACAAACCCGTCTCACAAAAACATAATATGTACTTCAGGTGTTCCCGATCCCTTGTTTTGTTCAAACTTCAAGTTGCTTTGTTGTTCGCTTTGTTACTGTTATCTTATCTCATATCTCACGAAAACCAAATCGATCGTACTTAGTACTATCAATAAAATGTATATAGGCGAAAGTCTCGACTGCACTTTGCCCGAGTAGCGGGCTCTGCCGCGTGCCGGCGCCTCGACAGTAATTAATAACACTGTTTGTTTTATGAGATGGTCACGTGGATTATGGGCAAGTTAAGACTTGAAGTTGTTTAGCAAGGTAATACCAATCAGCGATGAGCAGTGTGATGGGCGTAACCTTGGACCTACAACACAACGCCACTGGTATGGTGAATTCAGACAACAAGTCGACTTGATCGGTTGAGTTGAAAGGAAGGAAGAAACGTCCTTGATCATTTTTTGTTTCATGACCGGAATTTTGCGGCAAGTTTGTGTGGAAACGGAGTCGTAGGTAATTGACACTGCTGGGACCATGAATATTCTCTCAGACGAATGTGTTTGGAAAGAGGATTCTGTTGTTCTCGGTGTGTTTTCACGGGAATTATTCACAATTTCCGCATTTTCAGACAGAAGATCATCATGGGGAGTACAGAGGCCATGTCGAGAATACCGGAATCCTCTTTGGGCCGCGCACATTTTTCTGATAATATTAAGAAGTTATCTACTTATGCTAGTACTGGGATTTATTAACGAAAGAACGTTTGCATGAAGGTTCGACGTTATCAACTTTGACTGAGAT
>ML180414.1:0-15346 GCA_004369135.1 Dendrothele bispora CBS 962.96 | reverse complement strand
CTCTTCGGGAAAAGCCTAACCGGTCACTCTTCTAGTACTCCAGGGTTACCGGTAGGTGAAGGAGTACACCTCTCGTCTATTTTTAATGTTCCGGAACCCAGGTTCGAAAGAACCATGGACGGCTCGTGGCGTCCGACTTCTTCTCATTCTCCTACTTACATTTTCTCCTCTTCCGTCTTTTCTTCAAATCATTTTGTCATTTCAATAACTCTCTCCTTTCCTAATCGAAATCCTATTCGCACTCATGCACTTGTTGATTGTGGTGCCACCACATCATGCATTTCTGATACCTTTGCCACTCGGCATTCCCTTTCTCGTCGTGTCTTAGACACTCCCGTTCCTGTCATGGCGGTTGATAACCGGCCTATTGCTTCTGGACTTATCACCCAGGAAGTTTTGACTCAAATTCGAGTTGGATCGCATTTCGAAACTATTCCTCTATCTGTTGTTTCAGTTTCCTTTCCTGTCATTCTTGGTTTGGATTGGCTTCGATGCCATAACCCAGACATTGATTGGCAAAATAACTCTCTCTCTCTTCGTTGTTGCGGTCTCTCTCCCCCTCTCTCCCTCGACGGTCTTTGCCAAAGGCTTTGGTCTCTCGCATAACCAGTCGCTCAGCACTACTAAAGTTGGTTTAGGCTTTGGTCTAACCTCGATTTCTCCTTTCTCGTTTTTCCCCACTCATCTTCAATCTCCTCTTATTTCCGATTCAATTCCTAATGTTTTACCTAATTCTGATGTCCGTCCGGTGGTTGCATCAGAAGATGATGCATTCCCAATTCGACGTTCATTTCTCGCCGCTTTTATTCACCATAACGGCTATGGTAATTCATGTTCGGAAAAATTTGTTTCTAGTTCTGAACCTTCTTTTGATACTCTTGACACTCCGAATGTTAAGGTTTTGAACTCGCGACGCTTCTTTAAACAAGCCAAAGGCTGTCAAGTTGCGTATTTGCGCTTTTACGATACCTCTTCACCTTATTACATTAGTTCAATTTCCACAACTCTCGATTCAAACTTTTCCAATCCCGAACCACCACCCACCACTCCTCCAATCTCTCATAACCCTCTCGCGGATCCCGATGAGGATCTTACCCCTTTCGTTCCCCTTCACTATCGCCGATTCATGGACTCCGTGTTCAAAATCTCTGACTTCGATAGACTTCCACCGCATCGTCCTTATGATGTGGACATCGAGTTAGAAGACGGAAAGACTCCTCCCTTTTCCCGTATGTATCGGCTCTCAGAACAGGAAAGGCAGGCGACTGCTGAGTACGTTCACAACAATCTACGGCGTGGTCACATCTGTGCCTCCTCCTCTTCCGCTGGTGCCCCTGTCCTCTTCATTCGAAAAAAGACTGGCGAGATTCGTTTATGTGTCGATTACCGAGGCCTTAACAATATCACTCGAAAGAACCGCTTCCCTCTCCCTTTGGTCGATGATTTGGTAGACCGCGTACGTGACTGTTCTATCTTCTCCATTATCGACTTGAAGTCTGCATACGCCCACCTTCGAATCCGTGAAGGTGATGAGTGGAAGACTGCGTTTCGTACTCATTTAGGTCTCTTCGAACATCTCGTCGTTCCCTATGGTCTTACGAATGCCCCAGCTGCTTGGCAAGCGTTTATTCAGGACGTCTTGTCTGACCTACTGGACGTTGTATGTGTCGTCTACCTCGATGACATTCTCGTCTTTTCTTGTTCCCCTGAGGAACATCGCATTCATGTTGGTATGGTTTTAGACCGCCTACGTGATGCCTCTCTTTACGCAAATCCTCGCAAATGCGAGTTTGATAAATCCGAGGTTGAATTTTTGGGTTTCGTGATTAGTGCTGACGGCATAAAAATGAACCCAAAGAAACTCTCTACTATCCTCGATTGGCCTGAGCCAAAAAACCTTAAAGACCTTCAATCTTTCCTTGGCTTTGCTAATTTTTATCGCCGTTTTATTCATAATTACTCTCACATTGCTCAACCCCTTACTTCCCTGACTCGTAAATCCACTTCTTTCACTTTTGATACCTCTGCTCGCTCCGCTTTTTCTTCTCTTAAATCCTCATTTTCTTCTGCTCCTGTTTTATCTCATTTCAATCCCCAACTCCCCATCACTGTTTCTACCGATGCTTCTGACTTTGCCATTTCCGGTGTTATTCAACAACCAGATACTAGCGGGGACTTACACCCTGTCGCATTTTTCTCTCGTAAATTTTCTCCTGCCGAGATTAACTATGACATTCATGATAAAGAGTTACTCGCTGTCATTGAATCCTTCAAAGAATTTCGTCATTGGTTATCCGGTTCCCCCCATCCCATTCAGGTTATTTGTGACCACAAAAACCTTGAACACTTCATGCGTTCTCAACTTCTCAATCGGAGACAGGCTCGATGGGCCATGTTTCTTTCTGAATTCGATTTTCACCTTCGTTGGGCTCCGGGTTCTGAGAATGTAGCTGATGCTGCTTCTCGACGAGCCGACTTCGTGCCTCAGAAGGAGGATGATATCAAGCTTCTCCAATCTCGTACTATTCTTTCACCTTACAATACCTCATTACTTTTTGATGCTTCAAAAACCCCTTCACATACTGTTTCTTCTCTTTCAACCATTTCCCTTGATAATTCCCATCTCCTTGATCAATTCCTTGCTGCATACAAGGAGGATACCGAGTGGAGAACTGCTATTGCTAGTGGAGATTCTTCATTTCAACTTCATAACGACCTCGTTTTCCATAACAATCGTCTTTACGTGCCCGCTTCACTTCGAACCACTATCCTACATTCCAGACACGACTCTGTCATTTCTGGTCACCCTGGTCGCACTCGCACCTTGAAACTTGTTTCTCGTGACTATTCATGGCCTGGAATTTCTACTTTCGTGCGTCGGTACGTTAGCGCTTGCGACACTTGTTCCAGAATCAAAACCCCTCGACACAAACCCTATGGTTTACTCCAACCACTATCCATTCCCGAACGTCCCTGGCAGGCAATTACGATGGATTTCATCGTAAAACTACCAAACTCCCATGGCTATGACTCTATACTCGTAGTTTGTGATCGACTCACTCGTGCCGCTCATTTTATTCCTTGTCGAGAATCGATGACCGCTTCTGAACTCGCTTGGTTATTCCTCGATCGCATCTTTCGTTTGCATGGGTTGCCTCAGTCAATAGTTTCGGATCGGGGTTCTCTTTTCGTATCCAAATTCTGGAAGGCGCTTCTTGAACGTCTCTTGGTTGAGGGTAAAACCTCTACCACTTACCACGCACAGACCGACGGTCTCACTGAACGTACCAATCAGACACTCGAGAATTACCTTCGGGCTTACGTATCTTATCAACAAGATGATTGGGTCGATTATCTCCCTTTAGCTGAGTTTGCATTTAATAATCACAAAAACTCCTCTACCAAACAAACTCCTTTCTTCGCAAATCTCGGTTTCCATCCTACTTTTGAACCTTCCCTTACTTCCCTTTCCACTGTCCCTGCCGCTGATGATCTCGCCAAACGTCTCACTCATATCCATTCCGAATTAAAGGCCGAACTCGAACATGCGCAATCAATTCAATCGAAATACTATGACCAACGCCACATTTCCCATCCCAAGTATGTCCCCGGACAATTGGTTTGGTTACTGTGCCGCAACATTCGAACAACTAGGCCTTCGGACAAATTAGATCATCGCCGCCTCGGTCCTTTTACTATACATTCAGCTGTTCACGACCGTGCGTACTTATTAAATCTTCCTTCTTATCTTTCTCGCCTTTATCCTGTTTTTCATGTTTCCTTACTCGAACCTTACAATGATCCCTCTGAATTTCAACCCCATGCCGATCCTATTCCCTTTTCTATTCCTGATGACTCTCCAATCATTTCTCGTATCCTTGATTCTCGAAAAATCGGTCACCGCTATGAATACCTCATACGCTGGAAAGACACTTCTACCGATGAGGATTCTTGGATTTCTCTTTATGACATTCCAAATACTTACAATTCTCTCATTGAACGCTTCCACCGCACTCATCCTTGTGCACCTCGTCCTCATGAACTTGACATTTCAAAACGTTATGATATTAATACTTTATTCAATTCTACATCTCATGACCAACCTATCATTGACTTTACTTCACGCCCTCCTTCTCCCATACAAAAACCTATTGATCCACGTCTAAATTATGTTCCCCCCATTCATACTGTCACTCGTTCTGGCCGTACGATTCATGCCCCAACTCGTTATGATCCACCTATTCAATAATTACTTACAATATTTTTTCTGAACTCTCTTTTGAGGGGAGGTAGTGTAATGATCTCCTCGTAATCACTTATGACTAGCTACCGATTATTCCAATTACTCTCGTCGCTCCTTACTGCCAATATCCTACAAGTTTCATACTATTTGATATCTAGTCTAGAGTACTATAAGTAGTCCTTTGTAATTACTACGTACTTTAGTCGAATCAACTCTATTCTTCTTCTCAACTCTCACTATTGCCTCCTTTTGGAAGTCATCAACTTAAGGGACTTTCGAACCCTTACACGTTAGCATACATGCTAGTAATTTTACTCAGATATACTTTAGATAGTACCCTATCTTACCATGTACATAGTTATTGTATAGATGCTCACAATGTGTGTTAACAGCGCAAATACATTTTTCCTGTACCGGACAGCGGTGAAACCCTGTATATGGGATTATGAAAGGTCTCCGAAAACTAGCCGAAGAGGGAAATTACGGCCCTTATGCTTTCCATAAGGGGAGATAAGTGGTCATAATCCAGGCCGCTTATAAGGCCAATTTAAAATTTCCGACATTACCCCGTGAAGACAATCTTATATCCAAAGTGCAAGTCAAGTACTTCAACATGGTTCTTCACGCCGGTGTTTTGGGACATGTTGGGTTGTAATTATAAGTGTTTACTCGGAGTAAATGACCCACAGCTCTCTTGATCTCTTGATCTAATAATATCTTTTACACCATCTCAAAGAATCTGCCCAGGCGTACATATGGTGTTTTCCTTGGTGTGGCTTACAGCGTCTGTTTTGTCAACGTTTGATATCAGAAAGTTGAAGAAAATGGAAAGGTCGTTGATTTGACTGAAGAATAGAGACCTTGCGCTTAGCCAACCGTAGCCAACCGTTGCGCAGCCGATGTGCAGATTTGGCTGAATATGACGTCAATTCAAATCTGCGCAACGGTTGGCTAAGCGCAAGGTCTCTAATATGAAATTGAAGCTTCATTACAGGTGAGTAATTTCCCCATTTCTGATAGGTTGTAATGCATTGATGGGCTGGCACCGAAATTTCTATCTGTTTTAAGTGCGAAAAAGCCGTCCAGTACCATTTCTGTGCTCTATCGAGGTTCAGACAGCTAAACTCAAAAAACTCATCTGTCCATTGAGTACTCTTGAAAAGGAGTACTAACAAGTATATAATATGAGGCATTAGTAAACGTAAACTTTGGAGTCTGGACAGACTTTTACTCCACTGTATTGGACTCCTGGTTGTTTTCGAGTCTGATACGAGAGTACTTAGCCACAGGACTGAGCTCCGACAACTGAAGATAATATCATTGAGAGTGGTAAATTCAACTGTAAAACCCGTTAGGTGGCTGTTTTGTAGTCTCCTGTAAGCAGACAGACAATATAAACATATACACTCAATGTGTGTTTATATGGAGTCTGCCAGTAGCCGCGTTGACTTTTGAAGCCACCCCATGATGACATAAGAAGTTAAAACCTAACCCAAACAACTCAATAACGCGCTCTCATTGTACAACACGCCGTCTTCTTGTAAACGCGTTAATTCATCTCATTTTCTTTGAATAATATCCAACATTATGGAAGTTGAAAGAGAAGATCAACTGTAGGTATTTCTTTCTGTAACTTGTCCCAGCAAGCCCTTCAGAAACGTAATTCTAACCTACTGGTTCACTTTCTCACTGCTATTCATCTTGGATACAGGAATAGTCCGGACTTGGATGTTATCCAAACATATATGCCTCCACCTAAAGCAAGATCCGGGCGGAAAATCAACAAGAACCTTGCTATTGATCCAGCCCCGAGAATCCCTCCTTCTCTATCCAATGAAACCAATGCATCAAATTACACGCCATTAACACCAATTCAGAATTCTCGACCGTTTCTTCCTCCTTTCGAGCTATCAAGTCAATTTAACTCATCAAGTAAACTCTCGCACCATAATTTCGCGCATATATTGATGTATCCTTTTACAGCACTTTTGTACTCGTCATTACTTAGTCCGGTTACTCCTTCTAATTTGGAACACTCATCTGTGTCTACGCCTCCTGTTGACCTGGGTTCAATTGATATTCCGACACGCTCCCGAATTTCGTTCACAAATATCCCGAAACTTTCCGATACTTCTACCTATGAGCAACAAGCAGGATCGAGATCACATAGGCTTACCTCTCGCAAAAAACTTGAACTCGGAATCAAGTATCTCACGAAGGAACTCGGTTATTCTTCTGTTGCTGAATTCTTCTACTGTTATGTTCAAAATATTCCATGCGGTTCTTCTAATGACTTTGATCTATCACATCGGGTCAGTCTTGCACATTTCCTACAGGGTCGAACAACAGTCAAGCCCATAGACATCATTCAAAGAATATTTGACCATCGCTACAGCTTTCCCTCTTCTCTGAGCGAGAATACAGATGACCGGGAGAAGGCTTATTCTACTCATCTTGATCCACGAGAAATCAAATATGCCTGATCATCTATCTCAACATGGGCCACTCAAATTATTGGTAACCGAGTCTATCGTGATATGCAACAGCTCATCCATCCATCTGTTAATCCTACCGACACTCCCCAGATTCCTGCAAGGCTTGCAGCCTCTGCAAATTCACGTACTCGGGCTAAAGGTGTCCAGACAGTGACAAAAGAAATACTTCTTTCATTCCGCATATCAGACCAAGTGTCATTTTTCCAAAAACATGCGCCTCTTGCCTGGTACCTCACGGAATGTATGGCAGCACCACGTACAGCAGACGGCCAAATTATTGAACGTAAACGACGACCTCCATCAATTGTATGTATATTTAGGTATACTACTTATGGCTCTGATTGAAATCTCTTCTCTAGATACAAGTTGCAGCCCTCTCATCATTTGTAATGGCTCGGAATCAGTATGCTAATGGCTATTGGGCTTTGCAAAATGGTATTTGGCATATTGCGTGTCAATCCCATGTCGATGTCAAAAGGGTTGAGTGTCTTAAGGGCATCAGTGTGCACGATACCACAGCACGAAGAGCCCTTGTGACAGTAGCAGACGATTCACTCGCAAAGCTTCAGAAAAACCTTATGGAAGGGGTAAAGGTCTCCGAAATGCGTTATCGTTGGGTCCTAGACAACATCCAACAGTATGTCAAGGTATGGGAAGGTGGCATTGGGCGAGAGAACCGTCTCCTCAGTGGTTGTGCTGGTACAGCCATACTTATCGAGGATACTGCTCCCGGGGCATTTGATCTTGATGATCATATTACCAGATTGATGAAAAATCGATGCCAGGAGTTGACGACGGAAAAAATCTGGGCAAGTATTGATTGGGATCATATCACTGGTGTACAGTCTCTTCACGTTCTACTCGCATTCTTATCATTCATTCCATCTCTCACCTCGATGAAACAAAAGGCGAATGATCTTCTCCGCTCAAAATATGCAATTCACCGAATGCGTGATGGCCGGAAATCAACATTAATACCACTTGGGACAAACTCGGAGAAGGAAATCCAAACAGAGGGGATGAAACGTGCTATACACGACTTTCTTTTACAATCTGGCTTCCCTGCAGAGTCTGCATCAAAACTTATTGTATGGATGGGAGGCGATGGTGGGTCTGTCTTAGCAATGGACCGTGCTAAGCAATATCTTGCCCTTCATTACGACCCCGATGATCCCCATACAGATTATTCCACCCTTCACAATCTTCTTCCAACTATCGGAATCTGGCATACCCAAGCAACTAATCAAAATACTATTGCTGAGAATCATTTCGGTCCCGCCGTAACTAATGATCCGTCAGCACTTTCAAGAAGTGCAAGTTGTGCAAACTTCAAACGCCCAACAAACTTCAGGGACTGTGGCAACTACTATCCCCTTCAAACAGCGTTGTCGACATTCTGGGAAACGCAAATTTTGTACTGTTGGCGGTAAATTTCATTATGTATATCTCATTTAGCTTTTATTCATGTTTTGGTTAGAATCGAGCTTGGGTTTCCTGATCACAACGCTATGCTACTACATTTCGATCAACTATCAGTTGATGAGCAGCCTACATTCGATGATTTATTAACCCAAGCAGCTCAAATTACAGATCGCTGGGTCTCACTCGAGTCTATTTCCGAGGCATTGAATCCTGAAGATATGTCCTCACTCCCATCTCATTTACAATTCCCTGTCGGCACTCCTTTCACACCTGATCCTCATATCGATGTGTTGAAACCAGCTCAGTCTTGTCTCTTCCAAGAGGAGAAAGATTTCGAAGGGGACCGAGTACTTGCAAATTCAATTATCTTCAAGTGGGAATACTCGCTTTGGATTGAACTTGCATATGCAGTACCTGAAGGAGATATTGGCTGTGTCTGGGAGATAATGAAGGTAAGGAACTCAATATTAAGTTTTTACAAAGTACAAATCTCAATGTTCTCATTAGATCTGGATTTTTATTTTCGCTGGTGGTAGCAACACCAATTATCGGGATCTCCTTCTCAAAATGTATTGTCTGTTCAGATATCAGACAAGCACAGACCTGAAGAATGCGATCTGGAATAATTGGCTTGTAAATGTTACCGGTGAACTAGGCAGCTGGATTCCCAATGATTTGCTTCAGGAACATTACAACTGCTGGTTAGAAAGCCTTGTGGAAAAGGCAAACGGTGATTTTGATAATGATTTTCTGCGTAAAGTCCTTTCACCCAATGTTGAATTTTTTTTACAGCTAAAAGAGGAGTTTGAAACTTCTCTTGGTCTGCACCACTGGTCGAAATCCCATACCTCACCTCATCTACGTGCTGAATACCAGCAACTACTTACAATGTACCGGGAAGAGGAGCTTCACCAATTCAGACCAAAGCGTTCAATGGGTCATGCAGCCACCAATCTTTTTGATACAGGTATTCATAAACTCAAAAAAAACTCTCTTCGTACGTTTCTGGAAAAGCAAACAAATAACATCGACATCCTGCATGAAATGAACGAGATACGTAACCCCTCCACTCAAGTTACACCCGACAATCCCCCTACAACTTCTCCATCCGTTGCACTTTCTACAAGTCCATCCCCTCCTATTTCTGATAACCAATCTCGATATAACAGTGATGATAATGCAAGTGATACAAGTGACAGCGACACAGAAAGGGATAACCAGAAGAATTTTGAGGCTATAGACGATGATGGTATGGATATCCTGTTACTAGAACAGACATCCTGTTTAGGAGAAGGTCTTGAGTCCATGCCACGGATTGACAGAGCTACTAGTAGGCTTACAGTGAGTGGTTGGTCAGGCGAAGAGGAGATTTTAGATCAGGAGAGCTCAGATGACGAGTTAGAGGAAGGAAGGGTAGGAGGAATGAGTGATGACGAGGCATATTGGGAAGGGTCTGATGATGAAATGTAATTGTACGCACAATAAATTTATTTCTGCCGTCTTGAAGACCATCAAAGGTTCTGGTCATCTGAACAATTGTTCCTCCCTATCTTAAACGTAGGCCGAGCATGAAATTCTTGCGCTTGAGCCAGAGTCATTGTTGGTGCTCTAGCGGCTCGTTTGGAATCAGGCTCATTTGGGATTGCATCTAGAGCAGGTCATTTTGGAGTAGCAACGGAAGATTGGGAATTGTCATGAGAAAAGATTGTACTTGACACGAGGTTAGCTCTTGTGTCTAATTCGATAGCTTGGGAGTTTGGATTCTCATTGACGAGTACTGCCGGAACCTGTGATTTTGATTTGTGAGACTTTGATTTTGGCTTTGGGCGCGATTCCAGAATGTCGGCACGTATTTCTGATATGAACGTGAAGAGTTTCGAAATTTGTGAAGTCTTGAAAAGCCATTCGACCTGGGCCAATCTAGATTTCAGTGTTTCAATCGAGCCTATTTGAAGAATGTCCGTAGAAACAATATCAATGACTTCGATTGGAAGATAAAACGAGCGAGGGATATTGCGGTGTGGCAATGAAAGTCGTTCGTCCAACCAAACTTGCTTCTCGTATGTCTTGAGTGAGTCCTCAACAATGCACAGCTCTTTCTTCTTTAATTTGGTATCATCTACTTTTTTCTTCTCTTTTACCGTCAAGATTGTCGTAGAGGGAATAATGAATGGAGTGAGGTTTTGTGAACCAGGGGAAGGAGGGAATTTGAAGGACTCCAAATCTAAGAGATTATACCGAGAACGACATAGATCACAAGGAAGCCGGCGTTTTGCTTGAATACAATCAAGATACGACGTTGTACTTGGAGGATTGGCATAAATTTGGTTGAGGCAGCTGACACGACATGTCTTTTCAGTAAGAAACTGGGCTCTCGTGCGGTCGCTTGTTACTTTTGGTGAGCTGGAGTTGGGATCTTGTAACGTGTTAATAAATTAACACAAAGAAAAAATAATACTTACCGCTGATTACCTTTTGGGCCTTGG
This sequence comes from Dendrothele bispora CBS 962.96, assembly GCA_004369135.1. Taxonomy (NCBI): domain Eukaryota; kingdom Fungi; phylum Basidiomycota; class Agaricomycetes; order Agaricales; genus Dendrothele; species Dendrothele bispora. Next base: position 4,700 of record ML180414.1, on the reverse strand, counting down.
TTATGTCCTGCGGGGACACAAAAATGATACGCCGGGCATTCATCTCTCTATTCCTTCCCACTCTTCCATCACACTGGTCTAACTCGCATTGCGTTAACGCGCTTTGAACACGTTTAAGCGTACATTTTTGCGTTTTACGTTAAATAGTAGTGTTCTAGAGACCTAATAAAAGGTTCTAGAAGTAATCATAGGGCAAACGAGGACTATAGTGAGTCTCGAACTTATAGTCAAAGGATGATAGCAATATCCTCGTTGTCTAGAAGTAGGGTCAGTGACTTCTAGAAAGTCTACGATTGAGATATGAACTCCACCCAAATCCTAGAACCTTTGAATCAAGTGAAACGACTACGGTACTGGTTCTAGAACCAAGTTGTTATGGCTTGTAGGGCGAGTGAACTAGGTAGAACATCGAATCTCAATACTAGTACCCTTACAAAGGTATTAGGAAGTTGACTAGAGTATTGCGCATTCAATTCAAGAGAGTAATAGTAATCTCTACCAAAGACAGAGTCAACAGTAGACTCTAGATACTAAGGGACGGCTCTAGAACAACGCTGGAACGTTGTGACTAAGTCAGTCGTAAGCCGATGTGGCGCAAGTGACGTAGATGCTTAACGGAGAGGATCGACGGTCTGAAAAGCCTATCAATCCGCTCGGAGAGACGTTCCGACCCAGATCTGAATATTCTACCGAGATATCCGGGTTCTAGAAATCATGAGACTGCGTGATAATTATGCACGAGGCTCTAGAACCTAAATAGGGACATCCGACAGGGAGTAGTGGCGCTCGCCACACTTCTAGATATTAACGGACCGGTCAGTACTGCGAGTAGACGCATGCTACTGATAGGGAGAGTCGAGTCATATTGCGATTAACCAATAGGATCTCGAGAAGACGGATTAGTAAAAGGCTTTAAGGCCGCCACTGATCGAGAGTCGAAATAAAGGGGTGATTCAATTCACCGCCTTGATAACGGATATCTGCAGCTGCCTCGAGCAGTATCTAGAACAACAACTTTATGTCCATTATATGAAGTAGCCTGGAGTGCCTTTGGATATTGCGGACCTTGAGAACCCATATCTGCACCTGCATTCAGCTAGAATCTGAACAACATCTTTATCTCCCCGAGAGTGAAGCAGCCTGGAGTGCATCTCTATATGTCACCACCTTGAGCATTTATGTTTTCACCTGTATTTTTCAGGAGTTTTACAACATTTTTATTTTCACTAAATGGAGCAGTCTGGAGTGCATTTCCATGTTGACCACCTTGAGCATTTAGATGTGCACGTGGATCTTGGCAGACAGCTCGCAGGAACTTGTTGTATGTCCATTATGTGAAGCAGCCTGGAGTGCGATTTCCATCTGTCACCACGTTCAGCGATAGTCCGATCTGCACCTGCACTATAAGAATTTGATCATTGTTTTTTTGTCCTTGATATTAAGCGTTCTGCCGAGTGCATTTCCATATTCATTTATCTTTGCTGGCCTTTACATCTGGACCTGCACCTATCGGTTGCTAGAACAATGTTCATTTGTCCTTGCTATGAAGCAGTTCTGGAGTGCATTTCCATGTTCACCACGTCTTACCTGCACCCAGAAGAAGCTGAACAATATTCTTTTGTCCTTGATATGAAGCAGCCTGGAGTGCATTTCCATATTCACCACCTTCAGCATTCACATTCACTTTTTGACTCAATAGTGTAGGAACAATTTGCTGTATTTTCAAAGTGCATGCATAATACAGTGGCTGCTGAACATCTGTAATCTCTAAATCAAACTGGGTATCATAAGGTTCTTCAATATCTGGTTGGTGAAATCTCAGCCAGTTCAGATAGGCACCATTTTGGGGGTCCAATAAGCACAATATATTCTTTGTGTCTCTCAATTTAAGCACAGAGCTTATGTGTTCTCCCCAATACACAGCTGCATATTCAGCCAATGGGTATTCTTCAAGACTTATTACTCTATTACTGTTTTTTCCACAATGGAGTAGATAAATAACACAGGACTGTCCAATGAACTCATGGGCCAGCTGGTTATCAATGAATAAGGCAGGTTGAACACAAGTTTTTTGAAGCAGATAATCCTTTACAGAGGGATGTGCCAACTGTAATTCAAGATCTCCCCAAGGTTTCTTCATGATTACTACCAGTGTAGATCCCATCATTGCCTTGATTGCAGTCTTCATGTCCACTGTACGATCTTCTTCTTGGAAGCCTGCTGCTTTAGCATCAATTACTAGAATTTCTCGAGCCATTTCAATTGTCACTGGTTTAAAGGCAAATAGAATCCATTGGAACAGAGATTTAGCCTCATTTTGATGTCCTTGGGGGATTCTGTCAACAGCCTGCTTATATGTATCTTCTAGAGTCTTAGGGAGCTTCTTCAATGCTGCTCGGATTGCTCCCTTGGTTCCCAGACTGTCAAGTGTATTGACTTGGCAATCTACCCAGCGTATTCTAAAGGTTATTTGTATTAGTTAAATCTAATGAAATATGTATAGTATACAGTACTTACTGTCCATGAGCTCCTTGTATCAAAGTTTCTGTTATCTCTCTTTCCAGTCCTTGAAATTTCTCTGCATTATCCACCACTTTCTTTGCTACATATGTCATGATGTCATCCACTGTTGTCTCAAGGTTCTCATCTAATGACATTTCACTGACATGCAATTTTTCCAGATCCTTGTCAACTGCAAATCGGCTTGTAACAGCAACATATGTTTTTCTGATCTCAAGAAGTTGCTGAATAAATTTGATCACTTTTTTTGAGTCTGTACATTCATCCATTGCATCCAGAATGATGTAGGTATCTCCAGAACACTTATCCATAAGTTCAAGGACTGTATCCAGCATAATGTCAACGGGCACTTTTGAAGTTCCATGAGAATATTTCTGATATAGAGTCTTAAGAATGGACTGATCATAGTTGTTATGAATCCCCATTTTGACCAGAAGAGATGCAAGGAGCCCTTTGTAAGTCACTTTGGAGTTTCCACCACCAAGTGTATCAAAATAGTAATAGAATACTTGGTACCCCTGGTTCTGCAACTGAGTAATGACATTTGTGCTAAATGAAATTAGTATCTTTCTATCAATCTTCTTTTGAGTTGACCTTACCACAAAAAAGTCTTTCCAGAGCCAGCTAGATAAGATTCAGTATAACTTGTCAATATATGTTGTAGCAATACTAACCTTTGCCTTGTAACCAGAACAGGTGACCAGTTTCCTTCCATTGAATGAATTGTGTATGGTTCACTAGCCAGATGCCTGTTCCTTCTACTCTGTTGTCTCTTGCTGTGACATAATTTGTGGAGGGATCAGGAGCATCAAGCCACTTGATAACTTTTTCAATGTCAAGCTCTATACAATGAACAATATTATAAAAATTGTAGGGTACACTTCAGAAGAATGACTGTACCTCCAGATGAAGAATAATAATTGTATTGATCTCTCCCCGCAGCATTCATAGTAACATCTCTGAAGTAATTGTTGTCATTGTTTTCGAGATTAATTCTGTAGAACAAATTAGTTTACATAAACTGATAAAACTCACAAGACTACTCACACAACTGATGTGTTACCACCCCCAGACACAGTCCCAGTATCAGTCATGATTCCTTGGTCAATAGCGCCGGGTCAGCTGTTGTGCGAAAGAAGTGAAAATTATCCAATTGCATGTGACTCGAATTCATTCTGTCAGATTTTAAGGTTCAAGTTTGAGCTGCCGGGATGACCCTTTTAGTGAAGCGTTGACTGAGCAATTCAATTTGCTCGTGTGTCAGCAGATTGAACTTCAGCCTCCTACCCAGGCTATTGGTCGCTCCGCCAATTTTCAATCGCCGATCAAACCTTATTGAATTCGGGTGACGGTTTACGCTCCCTAACGCCTGGCACAATTGAGGGCGTGCCTTGTTTGGCCCCAATTCAAAAATTAGCCGACTGAATGGTGACTGAATTGGGGCCAAACAAGGCACGCCCCGAATTGTGCCTGGTGTTAGGGAGCAAAAACCGTCACCCGAATTCAATAAGGTTTGATCGGCGATTGAAAATTAGCGGAGCGACCGGTAGCCTGGGTAGGAGGCTGCTACAGGACTAGCTGTTTTGCATTCGGCACATATTAGTGTCAGCTCTGAGCTGATGTGAAGCGCAATTGTTCTTATGCCGCCACACTATTTAGGTTCGGTTTTAAGATTTTTGAATTTGGGATGCCGACCTCTACCATTGTCCTTTTCGCACAAAACTTAGTCCAAAATTTCAAGATTTTCATGCAGAGCCTTTGCCGCGCCGTGCTTTGTACTTGTTTGCACTGGCAGCACGTGACGTGTGAAGCTCATCTTTGTTTGGCTCTGCCACTGTTCAGTTGGCTATAAAAACCGAAAATCTCACCCTTCGCGTGTCTCAACTCTTCTGCCATGGACCCCCTACCTTTCGACGAACTACACTCAGACTCGGACTCTGAGGCTTTCTCTCCGTCCAACATGAAAGGATACCTGCCGCCTGCAAAGATTGATAGGTACATCGATGTCGTTGTGAGATTCTTTGTTCTTTTTCAGTCTATTCACCGTTGAGCTCATCGTATTGATACCTACACAGGGTGGAATTCGTAAACACACTAAGGATCTTAGGGTCAAACCGTTGCCCATAGCAGCCATGATCTCCTGTTCTGATCCTCCCCAACCTGGTCTACTGGATAGTTCT